>CM067300.1:11206553-11354053 GCA_034231615.1 Meghimatium bilineatum
GTACATGCATGTTAGCAAGGTGCAAAGGTACAGAAATATTTGAAACACTTGTAAGGGATAGGCTAGGACATAAACGACATACACATCAATCAAACATCAAAGCAAATCAACAGTGACTTTTATAATCTACAACTAAAATTATAGACACACGCAAACTTCTAAATAATAGTCTAAAATATGAAATAAATGTTTGGACAAATATATACACACACACCCACCATATATAAGGTTTCATATAAATGGCATGAATGTGCTAATATCCTGTTATTATGACTAGTTTACTATCGTCTATTAACAACCATTACCAACCAACCACCAACTACCAACCACCATTCAACCGTAAAGACTGATCATTTCTTCGATTTTAGGTATTAATTCCTATTAATAACTAACCAGCCATTTAGTTATTGCAACAGTCAAATGGTTATGATATCAGATCAACTGGTTCAGCTACATTATGTGAATGGAACATCACAACCAACCATCCAGGCATACATCAACAGAACGAACAGCTACAGAGCAAGAGGAAGACAAGAACAAGATGGAAAGATTCAAAGAAATTGATTAGTAATCACGGCCAAACCATGATAATGCAGGAAAGGTGGTCAAAGACAGAAAACTTACAACGACGCCTAACAGCATTTGTGGAAAATATAATAGATATAATAGAAAAATTAACCAAATGTTGGAAGATGTGTTCAAATGGGCCTGTGATCATGATTGTTTAATTAATTAATATATTTAATTTATATATATATATATATATATATATATATATATATATATATATATATATATATATATATATATATATATATATATATATATATATATATATATATATATATATATATATATATATATATATATATATTAATTAAATGATGTCCTTATGACAGCAATGGCAAACTACAGAGTTATTGAGAATTTCTGAATATATGATGTGGTTAATATTTGGATGCAAGCATAAAAACAGTTCAGGGAATCGTGCAACTGAAACAAGAGAAAAATTTCAATCACAACTTTAAAATTATTACGAGTGAAATTTTTTTGGCTAGGCACAAGATATAAAGCTAAATTACATCTGATTATAACTACAATATTTCCGTTATATATTTACGGCTGGGAAATATGGACACAATAAATCAGTAGCAATGAGATAACTGCATTCGAAATAAGATGTTACAGAAATATTTGGAGAATATCATGAACAACAAGAAAGACAACTCAAGAAATGTGTATAAGTACATTAAAATGGAGTTGGCTCCTAAATAACACTATAAAAAGAAAGCTAAAATTTTTTGCCGATATAGAGAGACACAACTGAAGTAATAATGCACGGTATGTTTGTTTGTAACAGGGTAAGTCTCGTCAGGACGGCGATGAATAAAAGTCATCTCATAGGCCATATTGTTTAAACATGACCTTGGCTACGACAGGTCGTGAGCAGTTTATGGGATTCATAAAGAAGACTACGTTCTGGAAAGAGATTGACCGAACAAAACAAATCAAAGACCAGTTTGACATACATTTAACGATTTATATTGTCTTTCGCCAACTGAATGTTGGTTCTGTTATTTCAAATGTGACATTAAACATATCGATGTCAGCTTAATTTTCAATTCCAAGGTTAGAATTGTCATCTTGGCTAAGAGTCAGTGCATTGTCAGATTGTTTTGTTGTTGTCTGTTGACAGTTTCATTGGTCTACCTTTCACTCTCCAAACTGATATTCTTTTATTATGTGTTCCTATTTATATTTTAAAGATTGACAAAATTTCTTTGTGTTCGGGATATCACTGGCTCCAGTGCAGACAATTTGGTCTTTTTTAAAAACTGTTTCACACTCTACTCTGTCGGATATTCTTCTGACAGTTTGGTTTTTTTATACTTGAATCCAGATCGTGACATTTTTAAACAAGGAATTATTTAGGAGATTCTTAGGGATAATCGCTTGACAATATGGAGTTGTATGATATGGGTCGTACTCTCGGACGGTGGTGTACAACTAACTTCGTTGAGAGGACAAAGTACATATAGGGTAACCAGGGTACAATAAAGGCAATTATGTACATATTTTAAAATATCTTTGTGAATAATTTTACTACACACAAACCCCTTTTACTACACACATATCACTTTTACTACACACATACCCCCTTTTAATACAAACAAACCCCTTTTACTGCACACATATATCCATTATTTTTTACTTGTGTCTTCTGTGTTACTTAATAACTCAATGAGTTACAGGTGAGCGCGGAAGTGATTCAGGCTAAATGAGTGAACCTATTACAGAAAATCCAGATGGGAGAACCTAAAATAGTCGACAGTGTTCAAACCATCTTATGCCATCTGCAGTAATGACGGTTTCCAAGCGTATTGGCATTGCCTTTCCGTTGTAACAAATCAATAGAGTTGACAGGGGTGGGGGGGGGTTAGTGCAAAAGGGCAAGATACTTTCGCTATGAAACCTGCCCAGGCTACCATACAATCATGTGTGATATAATCTGCCCAGGCTACCATACAATCATGTATGATATAACCTGCCCAGGCATGCAATCTTGTGTGATATAATCTGCCCAGGCTACCATACAATCATGTATGATATAACCTGCCCAGGCATGCAATCTTGTGTGATATAATCTGCCCAGGCTACCATAAAATCATGTGTGATATAACCTGCCCAGGCATGCAATCTTGTGTGATATAATCTGCCCAGGCTACCATACAATCATGTGTGATATAACCTGCCCAGGCATGCAATCTTGTGTGATATAATCTTCCCAGGCTACCATACAATCATGTGTGATATAACCTGCCCAGGCATGCAATCTTGTGTGATATAATCTGCCCAGGCTACCATACAATCATGTGTGATATAACCTGCCCAGGCATGCAATCTTGTGTGATATAATCTGCCCAGGCTACCATACAATCATGTATGATATAACCTGCCCAGGCATGCAATCTTGTGTGATATAATCTGCCCAGGCTACCATACAATCATGTGTGATATAACCTGCCCAGGCATGCAATTTTGTGTGATATAATCTGCCCAGGCTACCATACAATCATGTGTGATATAACCTGCCCAGGCTACCATACAATCATGTGTGATATAACCTGCCCAGGCATGCAATCTTGTGTGATATAATCTTCCCAGGCTACCATACAATCATGTGTGATATAATCTTCCCAGGCTACCATACAATCATGTGTGATATAATCTGCCCAGGCTACCATACAATCATGTGTGATATAACCTGCCCAGGCTACCATACAATCATGTGTGATATAACCTGCCCAGGCATGCAATCTTGTGTGATATAATCTTCCCAGGCTACCATACAATCATGTGTGATATAATCTGCCCAGGCTACCATACAATCATGTGTGATATATCCTGCCCAGGCATGCAATCTTGTGTGATATAATCTGCCCAGGCTACCATACAATCATGTGTGATATATCCTGCCCAGGCATGCAATCTTGTGTGATATAATCTGCCCAGGCTACCATACAATCATGTGTGATATAACCTGCCCAGGCATGCAATCTTGTGCGATATAACCTGTTCACGCATTCAAACGTGTGAAATATAGTGACAATGCGTTTCGGTAATTGTTAATTTAGACTGACTTGTCCAGACTGTCTATAAAGAAACAATGTGATAATCTATTATATTAGTGTATATATTTAACAAGATAGGATACACTTTGTCTTCACTGGTCCGTATCGTTGAAGATAGAAATCACTGGAGGATGACTGCATGCTGAAACATCCAATGTGGTACCCCTACGATCCTGACGGATTACTTGTTTTTAGGTAGATAAATATCTATTTAACAATCCAACTCAACTTATTAAATGACATGCATTACAAGACTAAGGAGGATTTGATGGTGTGGATTGGCTATCCCATCCATATGGGATTAATGTGGCTCAGAAGATATGATAAAGTTGGATTTATCAGGCCGATAGATGCAGATATCGCACCCAAGATATAAACCATGACACAATGAAATATTATTTCAGGATTAACATCCTGTTAATCTGCCGGAGTTTGATATTGTAAGAAGATAAACGATAACAGAAAATGTTACTCTGTTGGAAAATATATGTATATCAAATAAATTCAAGTCAAATAAAAACCCAGGATACAGACTCAAGATACAGATTCAAGATGCAGACTAAAGATACATCAGAGCATTTTAGCACTATTCTAAAAGATATACAGTATTCCAATTGTAGCCACAAGTTTAGCCTTAATCCTAATCCTACCCATAAACTTATACGACATCTTAACTTAAAATAAGTATATGAATGTAATCCTAAACATACACATAAGTCTAAACAAACATCTAAGCATAAACCTAACTTAATAACTACACCTACACCATAATCCTGACCTGATCCTCCACACACATCTAAACCTAAACTTAATTCTAACCAAATATACAATCAAACACATAACAGTAATTCAAAGTTGAACCTAAATTGAACTCTAAATCTATACCTAACTTTAACCGATACATCTAAAACTAACACTAGTCTAAATCTAATCCTAACCATTTATAGAATAATAATCCTAAACCTACTGTTATTGACATTCATTGAGATAATGCGCTTCACAACACACATGTACACATATTACACCACACATGTACATATATCACACCACATGTATGCGCATATCACACAACAAATGAACACATCACACCACACATGTACACATATCATACCACATGTGTACACATATCACACCACACATATACACATATCATACCACATGTGTACACATATCACACCACACATGTACACATATCATACCACATGTGTACACATATCACACCACACATGAACACATACTGAATCAACTTTGTTCCACTTACCTCACTTACAGGACTTTTTTCCCCCTGCAGTGACATAATTTAGGTAAACATGCTTTGGAGAAAACTAATGACATTTTGTTTTCTGTAACCCCAGGACTCAATGAACATGATCAGAAAATACACATTCGAGAACAGTGGCTTGAGACAAATAAGAGGTCAAAGTTCACCTGTGTCACATTCTTTTTCGTGGCTGGTCATGTGGGTGTTCAAGGTAATGGAAAAAGTAGATCAGCTGGTTAGCATCGCTTCCTGCGGTGAAAGAGCAATAGATCACAAGGACATACTGAATTCATGACAAGAAACTGCATCAGCAAATTCCATTAGTGAGGCAATAATTATTTTTTCCATGTCCAGAATACATGAACTAGGATTGAAATGTGCTGTTAGAGTGGTGGGTTTGCAAGAATGTGGTTCAACTAACACGGACCTGGAACTGCCAGTCATCGTGTGATGGTGGATACACTCATACATACAACTGAAATCAGAACACAAATGTGTGTGTGTACAGAGTGCTGTGATGATACCCAGACAACTTACTAATAAATGACATGTTTTGAATTTAATTACCACAAAGGGACTATTGCTGTAAGCACCCAGAAATAAACGGATATGTGGACATTTTCAAATAATGAATGGAGATTTTCCACCCAATATTAGGAACCATGCTGTCCGCGTATTGCCAAGGTCCGAAAGGGGAACAATGAACAGCAACACTGTTTACATTTCATGCAAGTCGCGACTAATGAGTTCATGGGGTTAAGTTGAGTTATGTCCCATCATATCTATAATTAAAGTGAACAAAAGTCATGCTGACATCGGATGTGTCAGGCCGAAAAGCGCGATCATCGCAGCAAAGCTGTAAACCTTGACACAATGAATTCCATTCTTTGAACTATATCATTTTAATGTGCAGGAGTATGAAAACGAACGCAGAAGAAGAATTAGAGACTGTATGTACAAAAAAGCAAACAATATAAATTGTATATGTGAAATCTACTTACATTATGAAACCATGAAATCTACTTACATTATGAAACCATTAAAATCTACTTACATTATGAAACCATGAAAATCTACTTACATTATGAAACCATGAAAATCTACTTACATTATGAAACCATGAAAATCTACTTACATTATGAAACCATGAAAATCTACAGATTGGTTTCGGATATGTTTTTTTTACAATACAATCAAGAGTCACGTTGTTTGTGCCGTCTGCAACTTTTGGTGTCAAACACGACACTTCTTCTGGACGTGCTGAGAATGACAACATTCATAACATAAATGATAACATACATTTAGTAGAATGATTAGTACACTGATGTATGTATATGTACGGCTTTTTGTGTCTTGCCGACGGTCATTTAGCAATAAGAAAAAGCAAATCTGTCAAATATTTTCTCACGAATGGGGACTTTTCAAGCGATCATATCACAGCAACGGAATTGCCTGCCCTTATGATAACGTGGTCAACATGTTCTCTGAAACTCAGACACCTGTCAAAAAACAAACCCAGATATCACATCGTGCTGGTTCTTTCTAAACTTTTCCCGAACAATGAAACATGTGCCAGGGGTGTCTTTACCAAATGATTGTTCAAGAAAAAAACATGTCACGAATGCCTTAGAAGGATTTACCGCTACAAAGTATGGGAATACTTCAAGCTAACGGAGCATAAATGACAGGATACCCCCACTGTCTAGCAGGTTAGCACGGGAATGTCTAATGCTGAGGGGAATAACCCCTATTTGAAACCGGGTGGGACCCCTAATGCAGTTGATGGTTGCATTCGACCTGGTCGCATCCAAGCAGTCCTACTTGATTCAAGGTGTATCGACTTTTTCTTGGTCTTCAACGGAGCCGAGAGGACGTTTGTGCAAAAGGGGCAGGAACTTTCTTCATACAAACCGCCCGGGCTTAATCGTCAGGAGGGAAGCAGAAATCAAACAACAACAGCCTCTCAAATTTGGCACATGGAATGTTAGAACCATGTGCACTAGACTCGACAGCACAGACCTCACAGCAACAACTGACATTAGAAAAACAGCACTCATTGATAGAAGAACTCATGAGGCTCAACATCAACATCGCTGCCTGCATGAAACTCGTCTTCCGGATCAAGGATCGTTTACAGAAAGGAAATATACATTTCTTCTGACAGGGTTTAAACAAAGATCAACCTAGACTGTACGGAGTCAGTTTCTCTGTTAAAATAGTCTTATACACTTTATCAATACACCAAACCACAGTGTCCGAGCGCATAATATCACTACAGCTGAGTGCAAAACGAGACCCTAACAATATCATTAGGTCATATGCACTGACTATTGCCACCACTGCAGAAGACAATAATAAATTATGTGACGCCATGCATGACTCACTCTTGGCAAAAGAAAAATTGTTTGTACTGGGCGATCAGAACACCAGTGTGGGTACTGAAAATCGCACATGGAATTGCTTCTTGAGTCATCATGATACTGGTAACATAAACGAAAATGAGCAGAGACTACTCAAATTCTGCACATTAAACCACATGCGAGTAGCAGTTTCCTTGCCACCAAGCTCATTCACAAGACCTCATAGCGTCATCCCAGATCAGGGCAATGACACCAGCTGAACCTAATTCTCACACGAATGAAAGATCTTAACTCAGTAAGAATCACACAAACTCTGCACAGTGATGACTGTAATGCAGACAATGTACTAGTCATCAGCAAAATAAATATAAAACCAAAGACATTCCACTCACCATGTCAACCAGCAAGATCCAAAATAAACATCTTCGGATACAAACTCCAAAAATTAAAGAATTATTTTGTAAAGAATAAGCTACGCCTTTGAACATAGAAGAATAAATATGCACAGAGAATTAGGTAAACTTAGAAAACTTCTGGAACAATGTGAAAAAAACACATATATGACAGCGCCGTATCGTCGTACGGAAAACAAACATTCTCTAACAAAGACTGAGTTGAAGAAAATAAAGCATAACTCCTTCTCTTTATAGAAATTTTAAAAAATCACATTCTTGAAGCTCAAAAATAACCCGTCCAAAAGCGCACATGGCCACCTCAAGCACACATAATAAAAAACTAGTGAAACAAGAATACATAAAATGTGCAAACAAATATTGGTTAGATTTGTGCACTAAAATACAATCTGCTGCTGATATGGGAAACTCCACAATAATGTACGAATACATCAGAGCAGCTCTAGGGCCAAACATCTAAACAACTGCCACACTAAAGTTCAAAGCAGGAGATCCTATAATGGACAAAACCAAACAACTTGAAAGATGGTTCGAACACTACTCAACTCTGTATTCCGAAGACAGACTTGCAGACCCACAAATAGATCAAATGCTTGAGAATAAACATGAAGTAGAGCTGGATGAACCTACAGAAAGCGACCTCCTTGAGGCTATAAATAAACTAGCAAGCGGCAAAGTAACAGGAGCAGACAACATTCTAGCTGAAATATTAAAGGAAAACAGAGATGTCCTTGTTCCCCTCCTGTACCAACTACAAAGGGAAAATCGCACAAGATATACGGGACGCAAAGATAGTAACTCTCTACAAGAACAAGAGTGGGTGCGAACAACATGACAAAGTTTTGCGAGCTTTTCTCTATGACAATAAGTATCACTAAAACTGTGACAATGTATCAGCGATATAAAGTACCAACAGATACCACCTAAAACATTTGCTACCTAGGATCAACAATTACAACCACCCTTACTCTGAAAAAGGAAATAAATGCACGTATAAGGAAAGCGGCTACCATTTTTGACGTACAATCAGAGCGAACTTGGAAAAACAATAAGCTACAATTGAAAACACTCGTCAAAAACACAAATTATGGACTTCACCAATTCACCTAACGTAATTACTTTGAATGGACAACAATTTGAAAAGGTACACACATTCTCCTATCTTGGGAGAAAATTGACAGAAATTACAATTCGCACTGCACTAGCATCAAGTGCCTTTAACAGACTGTCTAATATCTGGAAGTCAGTCAATCAGCACACGCACGAAAATGCGCTTATTTAATTCCTGAGTTGTCTCTTTAAGGTTTCTTTGACTGTAACCACCCATCTAGTTCTTGGTTTTCCTCGTGCATTATAACCCTATATTCTGTTGCTGTATGCACGAAGGGTTTGTTGCCTTGTTTCCATTCTCATGATGTGGCCAAACAACCTGATTTGCTGTATCTCGATGTAATCCTGATTTGAGATGGTCTTTGCTTCTTTCATGATATCTTAACTCCTCTATCACTCTCTTCTGGTGACATTTCCTGAAACATCTCATTTCACATACTGTGATAAGCTTTTTCAAGGGCCATATTAGATATTACTAACATAGAGTTGGTATAACAATACTGTTTATCAATTGTCGTTTTGTAGCATTGCAGATTGTTGTGTGTTTTAGTATTGGCAACAGTTGTTACGCACAGCATTGGCTTTCTGACATCATGTTTAGAACTATATGGAGTTTGTCATCTTGGTAGATATGATACAGTGAAGGTACATGTAAACTATCTGCAGTAAGAGTATATATGAAATCATATGTATACCCACCAAATAGCTTGGCATATGTATGTTAATATACAATATATGTAGATATAATCATATACGATCTTTGTGTGTGTGTTAACTGACAGTCACATACCTTATTGAGTTATGCATGAACGTTAAAGAAAGCAAAATTTTAAAAATCTTCATACCATATACTTTGAGATTACATACACCAGCCCCACCTCTAGAAGCAATACACATGTACGTGTCCTCGTTATATCTTTCAACATTGTTAACCGTTAAGATGTATGCTTGATTAAAATAAGATACATTGTATCTAGAGCTGTTGTATGATAAACAGCTTTGTGGAGTAGCACATGAGGCAACTGTAGAGTCCTTTAGGCTTTTCCACGTGATACGTCCAGTGAAACCATCAGGAAAACCACCACAAGTCAAGCTGTATGGTATAGTTTCGCCTGCCGGATCACATGACAGTCTTAGAGCTGCAAACAAATAAAATAAAACAGAGACAAAATTATGTATGTGACAAGTTCATAACTAACAATGGTAATTATAAATTACTACACTTACTTTATATTAATGATTGACTTAGAAACATTGATAACGAAAAATATACACATTGAATACATTTCAGATTTGAATATATAGTTGACGCGGGGGAACTTCATGGAAAGAGAAGAAAGCACAACAAAAGTTTCCGAAACAATAACTAACGAAAGAACAAAATTTCAAACAAATAAAATATTTTGAGCATATTAAAAGACTTACCCAAGCCAAGCAACATACCGACAACACTTGAATACTAGAAAGAAATATTAGAATAGGCAGGCGAATATAGAACACTGTGGGCGAAATAGGAATTCAGAAAACGTAATATTAGAGGCAGAAGCTATACATGTATATATTCAAGGAGTAGTAGAGATGATATAGAAATATGCTGGTTACACACACAAGGAAGAACTTCTTTCAACATTCAACGGGAGATTATCATGAAAGAGAGGGAATAGGAATACAGATCAGGAAAGAATTAGAAAAATACGTCAACGGGTACTGGACATACACTGATAGAATCGTAATTCTCAAGATCAAAGCAAGAAAAACCTTTGTTCTAGCCAGTATACAAACATATGCACCAACTACAGACAACAATGAAGATTAAATTGAAAACTACTACGAAGACATGCAACACCTACCCAAGCCAGTATAATCAACAGGCATTCTAATAGTCATGAGATACATTAATGCAAAAATAGGGAAAGGAAGAAAAAAGAACATTCTAGAACAATTAGGACTAGGTACAAGAAACGATAGAGAAGAAAGACGTATTCAATCTGTGAAAAGAATAAACATGATCATATAAAATATATTCTTTGAACATGAAATAGAAGATTATATACATTGAAAAGTCCCGGAGACAGAAAGAGAAACTAAATACATTATATTATTTCATTATGATCAATAACAAATTTAGAAATAGTGCAAAGAATATTAAAACATACACAGGAGCTGATATCAACTCAGATCACAATTCACTGTTCTGCAAAATGCATGCAAAACCTAAAAGGACAGAGCATAGAGGACAGCAAGGCCCACATGTAAACACATTATCATTCAAATAACCAGATATAAGTCTACAACAAAAGTACCTTCCAGAAGTAAAGATCAGATGAATACATAATGATAGAATGCATGTAACAATACAGAAGGAATAATCCAGAAAAGAAAATAAGCCAATAAACAGGAGAGCCTAAGGAAAAGCATTCAAACAACAAATGCAAAATTATGAATAAGAAAAGCCAATAATAAATATGGATGACCGATGAAATACAAGATACAATACCAGAAAAAAAGATAAGTTAAAAAATGCACCACAATATTCACTTATAGACAAAGAGATACGTAACATGTCAGAGAAGCAAAATAACAACAGCTGGAAACAAAATACAGAAAAATAGAGGATATTTCACTACAACAGAAGAGTAAAGAAATTTACAAGGAAATAAGACATCACAAATAAGAAAAATTATGAAAATGAAGGTAGCTGCATTATTGATAAGAATGGGAAAATTATATGTGTTGGGACATACGTACTTACAAGATAGGCAGATTATGTGCTATATGTATTTGATGACCAACGGCACAAAAAACATACAAGACAAAACAATGATGGATCAGCAATACTGAAATCAAAAATAGAAAAAACAATAACAACAATAAAATGTGGAAAATCTGCAGGAGCTGACAGCATAAAAAATACATGTAATTAGATTCATTAGGTGTGGAAACTATCACAGAACTTTGCAATGACATATATGAAACAGGTCACACATACAGAGCTAAAATCATCTGTATTCATACCACTACCTAAGAAACACAGGGCTGTGAACTGTACAGAATCATCATCATCAAGTGCCGTGTCGAATGGCGTTGACGATCATATTTCTCCATGTACATCGATCTCTCATATGGTACATCATATCTGTCTGTGTCGTCAATCGAAGGCATTTAGTCAAACTGTCCAATATCTTTGCTCTAGGTCTTCCCCTTGATCTTTTCCTTTCTATCTTTCCTGTTGTCACTATATTCTTAATGCATCCTCTTTTCATTATGTGCCCAATAAATGTTGACTGTCTTTTTCTTATATTAACAATAATGCATCTTTTCCCATCCATCCTTCTAAGACATTCTTCATTAGTAATCTTTGTTGTCCATGGAATGCGTAACTTCTTCGAATAAACCACATTTTTGCTGCCTCCAATGATTTTTGTGATGTCTTATTAATTGTCCATGTTTCACTTCCATAGAGTAGCAATGGTTCAATGTAGCATTTGAGGACACGTTTTCTTATATCCATTGCTATGGACTTGTTGCACTGGATATTTTTTCAATGTACATAATACAGAACAATATATTTGATAAGCCAGATAACCAAAATATCATTCATTAGGTGTAATATCGGCTGTCGTAGGCGATCATGGCTGTCCACAGCTCTCTATCTCTTGTATTGTGTATCAAGATTGTTGTTGTTTCTCCGCCGTGCCAGGTTATTAAACTGTCCAATATTTTCTTACATTGCCACACTCTGTCTCTGTTGCCGTCAATCATGCCTGCTGTGGCTATGTTCTTAAAACCCCATTGTCTCATAACGTGGCCAAAAAAATGAAGATTTACTTTTTTCTTATATTATTACCAAAATACGACTCAAGATAATATATCAAATAATTAAAAACACGATAGATATTGAATTCGGTAAAGAACAGATTTGTTTTAGGAAAAACAAAATGAACCAGAGAAGCTATACTTAGTATTCGACTATTGATAGATAAACACATAGGGGTAAGTAGTTATATAGGGATGACTTGATACTTATTTGCGCAACAACGCGCAACATTAGATGGCTCAAAGAGGAAAGTATTGTTGCGCAGCGCAACAACGCGCAACATTTAGATGGCTCAAAGAAGAAAGTATTGTTGCGCACGCAACGCGCAACATTTAGATGGCTCAAAGAAGAAAGTATTGTTGCGCCCCATTTAGATGGCTCAAAGAAGAAAGTATTGTTGCGCACCAATGCGCAACATTTAGATGACTCAAAGAGGAAAGTATTGTTGCGCACGCAACGCGCAACATTTAGATGGCTCAAAGAAGAAAGTATTGTTGCGCCCCATTTAGATGGCTCAAAGAAGAAAGTATTGTTGCGCACCAATGCGCAACATTTAGATGACTCAAAGAAGAAAGTATTGTTGCGCACCAATGCGCAACATTTAGATGGTTCAAAGAAGAAAGTATTGTTAGCAACACACCAACACACCAACACACCAGATTGTCAGCCAGTAGGATGGGGCGGCGCGCGATACCCCACCCCGGCCCGATCGGGGTCGCTCGGATACCGGTTCTTCCGCTGAAAATTGTCCACTGTGCTATTTAGCTATGGTTTAAACCGGTCAAAGAGACTTGATACGTAGTTGCGTACGCAACATTAGATGGCTCAAAGAGGAAAGTATTGTTGCGCACGCAACAACGCAACATTTAGATGGCTCAAAGAGGAAAGTATTGTTGCGTACGCAACGCGCAACATTTAGATGGCTCAAAGAGGAAAGTATTGTTGCGTATGCAACGCGCAACATTTAGATGGTTCAAAGAGGAAAGTATTGTTGCGCACCAATGCGCAACATTTAGATGGCTCAAATAAGAAAGTATTGTTGCGCTGTGCAACAACGCAACATTTAGATGGTTCAAATAAGAAAGCATTGTTAGCAACACACCAACACACCAGATTGTCAGCCAGTAGGATGGGGCGGCGCGAGATACCCCACCGTATATACCCCCCAATTTTTTTAACCTGTGCTTCACCTTTAGACTGATAATTCAAGATAAAGAAAATGACACATACATCAGTGTGCGCGTTTCTTTAAAACGACCGTTAAGACTATTTTCTCTCTCTCTCGCTCTTTCTCTCTCTCTCTCTCTTTACATATGTTGTGCGTTATAAGCAGAGAACGTTTTCTGTTACTTATACAGCATTTTTGTATTTAGAAACATATTTTTGTTAAAAAGCATATTATTAGTAATATTATAAATTATTATTATATACAAATAATTATTCGTATAATCACGTGTATTTTGAGATATTTGAACCTAGGAAAGAAAATATTCTTCTTCTGCTGGTGTAATCAAAGATTCTTCCCTTGTGTGATTATATTCAAGGGGGGCTCACATTGTAAAACATGAAGGGGGCTTTTAATGTTTATATCTATTATGTTGAGTTATTTGTTTAACAACGACAATTGATAATACTCATAATATGAGACATGGCTAAGAAGAGTGTACCAATTGACCTGTAAATGTGCTGAAGCATCCGAAGTGATTAAACACCGATTATGTTCTCTCTGTGTTTTGAGTTATTTTTTTCTCTACTAAAAGGTTTCTTATTAACATATTTCATTAGCGCAAACGGGGTGTTTATCAGATGTCGAAATTAACAAGTCACACGAAAACACATTTCAGCCCTTTCTCACTAACAACATAGTACATTTGAGAAGTTTTATTTGTGTAAATTTAACATTTATTGGTGTTTTTTTCACAACTAGATAAGACACTTATACGGATTTTCGATGTTTTATTAGTTGTCTAAATTGTCATACGAAAATACATTTCAGTATTTTTGCAGTAACAAAACGACAAATTTTATCGTGTTTGTATTTGTGTGACTGTACCATGTACCATTTTCCACAATTAACCAATCTGCTTTTAGTGATTTTCATTATGTTTTATCATTTGTCTAAATTATCATACCACACGAAAGATATTTCAGTACTTTTACACAAACATTATAACACATTTTTTAAATTTGTGTAAGTACATCATTTACAATTTTTTCACAAGTAACCAACCCACTTTTACTATGTTATCATACTAAAAGAACCCATTTTCAGTACGTTGCCACTAACAATATAACACATTTTGCCATGTTTTTATTTGTGGGCCTGCGGCATTTATCAATTTTAGTGATGTTCGTTATGTTTTATCAGTAGTTATCTAAATTAGATACCATACAAACCCATATTTCAGTACTTTTGCACAAACATCATAACACATTTACCATGTTTTATTTATTCGCTTTCAACAGTTATTACTATTTTTGCAATTACACAAGCCGAATTGGGTGATTTTCGTTATGTTTTATCACATGTCTAAGTTATGATACCATACGAAGCTATTTTTCAGTACGTTGCCACTAACAACATAACACATTTTGCCATGTTTTTATTTGTGGCCTTCGGCATGTATCAATTTTAGTGATTTTCATTATGTTTTATCATTTGTCTAAATTATCATACCACACGAAAGATATTTTTCAGTACGTTGCCACTAACAACATAACACATTTTGCCATGTTTTTATTTGTGGCCTTCGGCATGTATCAATTTTAGTGATTTTCATTATGTTTTATCATTTGTCTAAATTATCATACCACACGAAAGCTATTTCAGTACTTTTACACAAACATTATAACACATTTTTTTTTATGTTTTATTTGTGTAAGTACATCATTTACAATTTTTTCACAAGTAACCAACCCACTTTTACTATGTTATCATACTAAAAGAACCCATTTTCAGTATGTTGCCACTAACAATATAACACATTTTGCCATGTTTTTATTTGTGGGCCTGCGGGATTTATCCTTTTTAGTGATGTTCGTTATGTTTTATCAGTAGTTATCTAAATTAGATACCATACAAACCCATATTTCAGTACTTTTGCACAAACATCATAACACATTTACCATGTTTTATTTATTCGCTTTCAACAGTTATTACTATTTTTGCAATTACACAAGCCGAATTGGGTGATTTTCGTTTGAGTTATTTTTTTCTCTACTAAAAGGTTTCTTATTAACATATTTCATTAGCGCAAACGGCGTGTTTATCAGATGTCGAAATTAACAAGTCACACGAAAACACATTTCAGCCCTTTCTCACTAACAACATAGTACATTTGAGAAGTTTTATTTGTGTAAATTTAACATTTATTGGTATTGAAGCTTGTTTGTGGGTGTTGATAACTTATACAACCTTTGTCCTTGTAGCTTGATGTTGACACATGAGCGTTATATACATAAGTAGAAACATAGCCAGGTTGTGTGATACCTCGCTAGGGTACCGAAATACCTCCAGGTGGTTTATACATTTCATAATTTCATGGGTTGTATTAGCTTTTGTCCTATTAGTAAGGGAGGTCTGACCCGGGCTTCTTATTATTAACAACATATTGATGGTTTTGGACGGTGATAATTGTAAAAGTGATATTATGCATAGCGGGGTTAGTGGCTTAAGGTAACTGTTGAAAGCGAATAAATAAAACATGGTAAATGTGTTATGATGTTTGTGCAAAAGTACTGAAATATGGGTTTGTATGGTATCTAATTTAGATAACTACTGATAAAACATAACGAACATCACTAAAATTGATAAATGCCGCAGGCCCACAAATAAAAACATGGCAAAATGTGTTATATTGTTAGTGGCAACGTACTGAAAATGGGTTCTTTTAGTATGATAACATAGTAAAAGTGGGTTGGTTACTTGTGAAAAAATTGTAAATGATGTACTTACACAAATTTAAAAAATGTGTTATAATGTTTGTGTAAAAGTACTGAAATATCTTTCGTGTGGTATGATAATTTAGACAAATGATAAAACATAATGAAAATCACTAAAAGCAGATTGGTTAATTGTGGAAAATGGTACATGGTACAGTCACACAAATACAAACACGATAAAATTTGTCGTTTTGTTACTGCAAAAATACTGAAATGTATTTTCGTATGACAATTTAGACAACTAATAAAACATCGAAAATCCGTATAAGTGTCTTATCTAGTTGTGAAAAAAACACCAATAAATGTTAAATTTACACAAATAAAACTTCTCAAATGTACTATGTTGTTAGTGAGAAAGGGCTGAAATGTGTTTTCGTGTGACTTGTTAATTTCGACATCTGATAAACACCCCGTTTGCGCTAATGAAATATGTTAATAAGAAACCTTTTAGTAGAGAAAAAAATAACTCAAAACACAGAGAGAACATAATCGGTGTTTAATCACTTCGGATGCTTCAGCACATTTACAGGTCAATTGGTACACTCTTCTTAGCCATGTCTCATATTATGAGTATTATCAATTGTCGTTGTTAAACAAATAACTCAACATAATAGATATAAACATTAAAAGCCCCCTTCATGTTTTACAATGTGAGCCCCCCTTGAATATAATCACACAAGGGAAGAATCTTTGATTACACCAGCAGAAGAAGAATATTTTCTTTCCTAGGTTCAAATATCTCAAAATACACGTGATTATACGAATAATTATTTGTATATAATAATAATTTATAATATTACTAATAATATGCTTTTTAACAAAAATATGTTTCTAAATACAAAAATGCTGTATAAGTAACAGAAAACGTTCTCTGCTTATAACGCACAACATATGTAAAGAGAGAGAGAGAGAGAAAGAGCGAGAGAGAGAGAAAATAGTCTTAACGGTCGTTTTAAAGAAACGCGCACACTGATGTATGTGTCATTTTCTTTATCTTGAATTATCAGTCTAAAGGTGAAGCACAGGTTAAAAAAATTGGGGGGTATATACGGTGGGGTATCTCGCGCCGCCCCATCCTACTGGCTGACAATCTGGTGTGTTGGTGTGTTGCTAACAATACTTTCTTATTTGAACCATCTAAATGTTGCGTTGTTGCACAGCGCAACAATACTTTCTTATTTGAGCCATCTAAATGTTGCGCATTGGTGCGCACCAATACTTTCCTCTTTGAACCATCTAAATGTTGCACGTTGCGTACGCAACAATACTTTCCTCTTTGAGCCATCTAAATGTTGCGCGTTGCGTACGCAACAATACTTTCCTCTTTGAGCCATCTAAATGTTGCGTTGTTGCGTGCGCAACAATACTTTCCTCTTTGAGCCATCTAATGTTGCGTACGCAACTACGTATCAAGTCTCTTTGACCGGTTTAAACCATAGCTAAATAGCACAGTGGACAATTTTCAGCGGAAGAACCGGTATCCGAGCGACCCCGATCGGGCCGGGGTGGGGTATCGCGCGCCGCCCCATCCTACTGGCTGACAATCTGGTGTGTTGGTGTGTTGGTGTGTTGCTAACAATACTTTCTTCTTTGAACCATCTAAATGTTGCGCATTGGTGCGCAACAATACTTTCTTCTTTGAGCCATCTAAATGGGGCGCAACAATACTTTCTTCTTTGAGCCATCTAAATGTTGCGCGTTGCGTGCGCAACAATACTTTCTTCTTTGAGCCATCTAAATGTTGCGCGTTGTTGCGCTGCGCAACAATACTTTCTTCTTTGAGCCATCTAAATGTTGCGCGTTGCGTGCGCAACAATACTTTCTTCTTTGAGCCATCTAAATGTTGCGCGTTGTTGCGCTGCGCAACAATACTTTCCTCTTTGAGCCATCTAATGTTGCGCGTTGTTGCGCAAATAAGTATCAAGTCATCCCTATATAACTACTGGGGTATAAAAAAGTATATAGGAAGATATTTACTTCATATTTTGCTTCATAGCTAGGTCTGTGACATGATTCCAATATAAAAAATTAATAGAATGTTTTCAATAAATAGGTATAGTTGGCAAAGACATCAGACTAATTAGAAATATATACTGGGAACAGATTGCATCAATGGCGTGTGAAAACAGATACTGACCATACATAGAAATATCAAGAGTGGTAAGACGAGGATGAATGTGATCACCAAGCGAATTTAGCCTCTTCTTCTGATGGATCATGTCGTGAGGCAAGGTTAGCATGTCTTTCCAGTCTTCTATTGTGTGTATTGTCAATCATTTACAATACCGATGTTCTCCCATGCCACAATGCTAGGTTTTCAAGTATCTTCTCTCTTTGTCTTCCTTATTCCTTTTGCTCTTCAATTTGCCTATTGTTACGCCTTCTTCCATCTTTCCTCTGCCCATGATGTGTCCAAAATGATGTGTCGTTCCCGTAATGTGGACTAGCTCTTTCTGATGAGGGTAAACAGCTCTCTTTCTACATTAACGTCTTGCAAGATATCTTCATTACTCTTTTCATCTGTTCACAATGTTCTTAATATTATGACATTCTTCTATAAAACCACATCATTAATTATTTTCTAAATTGAACGGATTTATTGCAGTAGTCGCTACGAATGTCATTTTTAAGGTAGTAATGATTTTATTTTATTTGGAAATAATTTTTACAGTAATTACTGGTATAGACATATCGTATCGTTCATAAGTTGTAGCATGGATAAAAATGAAGTAATATTTCCGAATGTAATATTTTTCTTTCGTTGTATTGAGAGTATATGTAGCGGGATAAAAATTTAACATTTAAACGTTTATATAAATTGTATTATTGTTTACAATCTTATCAATATAAAATAAACGTAAATATACATTTTACATACCGCAGTCATAATCTTCTTTGTCGTAGTGTGAAAATTCTAAGTTGTAGTGTTGGCATTCCGAAATATTCTATCAAAACATTTTCAGAGTGCATTCTACAATGCGGAGAAAATTAAGTGTCCAGCATTTAATATTATCAGTCTAAGCCTTTAGTTTTTCTCCTCTTTTCTATAACCTTTTAGTTTGCTCTACATGAATGTTTCAGATGATTATTAATAATTTATAATGTTTTAGACTCTCTTAATACTTTCTTCATCGAAATTATCTACAACAATTTTTCTTCCTCTCGTTTCTTTAAAAAAAAAAATATAGTTATCTTCGCGTAACCACATTGATAGTGTATTGTAGTTTATACCCATGGCATGTTGTGTTCTTTTGCAGGGCTTCGAAATACTATGAAATAGAGTACCGCGTTGCGCTTCTGGGAAAAATATTTGTACAACCTCATAGTTATACTTTTCAGTGTAACGAATTTGAAGACATGATTATACTATAGTTTCAAATGCTGCTTCATGATACCCTATAATCATTTACAAAAACATAACACGTTGAAAACTTCACAATTAAAAAAAAAAGTCGATTACACGATACACCGTTGAGAAAAATTATGTGTTGCTATTATTTTAATTCAAATCAACTATGAAATCTCTCTAAAAAAAGTGCTTACTTAATGTGGCATACATGTAAATATTAATTTAAGATTGTGCTATTTAATGCATGTAGATACTCACTAAAGACATTTCACGGCAATATAATTCAATTAATGATGATGTCTTGGTATTCCATCGTACTTTTCATTTGCTATTACATTCACACTTTGCCTAACAGCCAATGAGTAATCGGAGAGCAAAAAACAACAATAAAGAAATAAGACACACTTCTCCTAATTAAAAAAAATATGATAATTTGTAATATAAACCCGTCGACTTTTATGACTATCAAAGAGAAATATTGCTTCCTAAAAAACGACATCCGCAGCGACTAATACGATAAATCTGTTCAATCTAGAAAATAATAAATCATAAATCTTGTAACCTGGTTATGAAATAATGCACTCATGCAAAATAGGAAGCTTATATGCTCAGTAATTACGGAGAAAATAGACAATGTCAGTGGACAACTATTTATGAACGTGCTACACTCTCTTTGCGGTCCATGAAGTGGCCGACCGTATTAAAATAAATATTTATCTAGATCGCCATAAAGCGTGGAGTAGACTTGATATATTGACATTACCACGAACAGATGGGAGAACGGATATAATCGACCATATATAAAGGGATTGCATTGTTTAAGCTTACATGTGACAACGTGTTCTCAGGTGTATAATTATGTTTGTACAAGATACAAATAGGGACGGAAGAAATTAACTCACACCTACTTAACTGATTGCTACATCGAGGTGTTGATCCATTGATGTACTTTGGAAATGAGCAATTGTATATATTCTTAGTTTCTCATTAACTTTTATGTCGCTATCAAAAATGCAAATGTTATTTTTATTGCATATCTTATAGTTTGACTACTTCAAAGTCAATAGTTTATGAAAGATAGTTTCTAGCCGTTTACTCAGCGATTTAGAGAAGTTGAATGATTGGCATGTGTGAAAGTGTTGAAGAGAAAATATTGTGAATTGATTGTAGAAAGTATGATGGATGTAAGGAATTGACTTCTATCATGTGTTTTAGTTTAGAAACGGGTATAAATACTGGAAGATATTCAGTCAGGAGATTCCGGGAGATTGGGGATTTGAATCTAATAGGTCACGGAAGCGGGTTGCATGTTCTCTGCAGTAAGCCCGGGAAAGTTTTAGTTAGAAGTTTGAATATGATGTTTTAGTTAGGAGTTATTTAGAAGTTCCTAGTTAGAAGTGTCCATTCTAAATTACTAGGCATATTATTCTCGTAGGTTGCCGTTTCTTTCGGGAGGAAAATCCGTTAACTGAACGCCGTAAAGTAAACGCATTCATTTTCGTCGGCCATTTTATGCTCTTATCTTTTTAACATCTATGCAGAGAATATAAGGCGAAATTAAGAGAAGAACTAGAGGTAAATTAGTGTCACCCAATAAATATCGAGGGGTACAAGATTCCAGAAATAAGATATGCAAATGACACAGTCCTCCATAGTGCACATTATGAAGGATTGAAACAGCTAATAAACGATAACAAAGAAATACAGCGAGATCCAAAATCTATATCTAAAGGTAAATGTAGGTCCATGTCATCTGCAGTCTAAGTGCGATATCTAAATGCACAGATAAACAAACATTATGACAACAGGCAAAACAAAGTTCAAATCAATAATCAACATAGACAATATAGAACTAGAATGTGCAAACAAATTCGAATATCGGTGAGCAAATATAAACAGTTCTGGAGATTGTTTAGTCGAGATTAGAAGAAGACTCACAATTGCAACACTCAAATTAAAACAAAATGAGAAAGCTATGGCAAAATAGTAATAAATGACATTAAATTAACCATTTTAAGATCATGAGTTTTCCGAGTGGCAACATATGGAAGCGAGACTTGAACCAATAAATTCATTGGACATGAAGTGATACAAAAAGATCCTCCGAATATCATGGACAGAGAAAAAGAAGAACATTGAAGTTTTGAAATTACTGAAACTAAACGAAGGATGGCTTCTAAATACCATCATAAGAAGGGAGCTACAATATTTTGGACACTTTACATGAAGTGGACACTTTAAGATGGACAAACGTTGGACATTCTTACAAAAAGCGACATGGTGGTATCGAATGGCTGATTCTAAAGGACAGAGTACCGGAAATAAGAAGAGGAAGACCAAGAAGACGATGGACCAGTGACATCTAAGAATGTATACACATGTCTTTGGTAAATGCAAGCCTGCTTGCTCGGAATAGAGAAGCGTTCAGAGTATCCACGACGAAGACAACATTCTGGAAAAAATATGTCACTTGAATAAATTAAATACGTTAGAATTGTTAGTGAGACATTGAAAAGCTCGAAGTTTGGAGAAGGTGTAAGTCTCCAGAAAAAGACTTCTCGCTTGCTAACTGAATGTTGGAATGTTATAGTTGCAAGGACATTAAGGAATTATCTATAGTCGTTAGACTGAGGTTAGATAATTGTACATTCTCTAACACGCTGATAGATATAAATACGATCGTTGCACTGCATGGTAGAGCAGGCAAGAACGATATTAGAACCAAGAGTTCAAATTCTAGCCCCTTTCATCACGGACTGGGGAGTTTGAATGTTAGATAGAAGAGTAATCATAGATTGCTAGAACATGACTAATGAATGTATTAGCAGAAAGCCAGCGAACTAAGAGATGTTTAATATTGTCTAAGATATTGTGTTTCACATTATGAATGTTGTCACATTGGATATTGCAACATGGGTATTGTTTATTCCTTGACGTTGTATTGAACAATAAACAGGTTATATGCTGACATATCTGGTCGTTAGAACACAACTGTGGTGTTTCGCCTCTTGCCAATATTTTTAGAATGGTGCCAAACCAGGGATCTCGACATATAGCGGTAAAACTGATGGAACCAACCGGAATTACACAAAGGCAGTGGAGAAGTAGAATCTAAACAGATAACAAATTCCAGACAAAGACCTCAGACGGCTGTTTCTAGTCAAGGAACAACAGTCTATAAATCTATTCGTTGCGACAGTTGTTTGCCTTGCGGCCTCATGGGTGGAATAGTTTTCTGGAGATGGCCGTCGTGTGTGCTGTTTGTAAGCATGTTCTTGTGGCTTCTTTAATTTCTGTGATCCATCTTTTACACTGTAGGCCTCTGGCTTTATAATAGTTATGTCTATGGTTATAGCCATCTGTGGCATGTTGTCTGTTGGTAGTCTGGAAGCGTGTGAAAACCATTTTATCTGTTGTATTTTGATGTGTTCCAATACTGGTATTGTTTTGGTTATCTTTCTGATGTTATTGTTTCTATCTTAATGACACTCCAAGTATTCTTCGTAGACATGTCATTTCTGTTGTCACTATTTTTATGTTGTCTTGTGCTGTCATTGTCCAAGTTTGTCACTGGTGGCACGGTGATAGAATAATAATAGTCATGTATAATGCAACTTTAGTGCCTATGTTTAAATTTGTGTTCTTGAAAATATGTGTCATCTGTCCTAGGATTTGGTATGTTTTGTTGCATCTATTTTGTATCTCTTTACTGGTTTTCCATTCACTCGATATAATGCTTCCTAAGTAAATGAACTCATTTACCTGTTTATGGTGTGTGTTTATCATTGATGGAGATAGTGATATTTTTTCTTTCTTTGCTATTGCCATTATTTCGGTCTTTTCAATATTAATCTTCATGTTGAATTTTTCACAACATGTGTTGAGTCTGTTCATATGTTCTCGCAAGCACTCCGACGTCTCTTTCAACCGACCCATCTGTATTGTGTAATGACGTGAAATAACAGCTACACTCAAGGAAACTCAGCACAGATCTTGATGAGTAGACCCAGTTATCACAATAACTAATACCACATCCTAGAAGAATAATGAAATAATCCATCTTTCAAGTGATGTTGACGGTGTCACACAAAAACACACGTCGATCTGTACGCCAGTGGGTGAAAGTTGAGCGTAAACACTAGTTCAGAAAATCGGATAATGGTGGGAATCGTTAAAGAAGAATAGGGGTTCTAATCAAGAAATAAAATGCAACACCCTAAGAACATCAGAGTAGGTTATAGATGTACATAAATAACCACGAAGTAAGAACAAACTATAAGTTCGGGCAGAAGACAACTGAACGGAAGAAATATAGTTAAAACGTACTTAGTATCTTTGTTAAAAAGACGGTAGTTGTTCTACTAAGGGTTGGAAAATAATATCAAGGAAATCGGATATATGTTCAGTGGGACAAGAGCAAGCAGAGACAATGGCTCTACAAGGATTAGATTCGTTCTGAATTTTGGGCAGCATATACAAAACTGGTCTGCCTAAATAGCGTTCATCGATACAAATAGCTTCAGCAATAGTGGGGAGGTTGTTACTGCGGATTAGAGTTTTACCGGCAATTTTGACTACCTTATTGTTAGGGACAGTAGAATCAGAGGTACGTGCTGTGTAAAATGAGGGGTTAGATAGTTATTTATGACCCTCCTGTAGGTAAAGATCCCTACGCCACACAACTACGACACCACCATTGTCAGCTGGTTTAATGACCATGTCCCACGCCTACGATGATGCGACAAGGCGCGTGATTCAGCAGGAATGATATTGGAGTGTAATACGGTTGTGATTGAATATCATAGAGAGTAGTCTTGATGTAAAGATCAATAAACGGAGGGGAAAAGGCCTGGGAGTCCATGAATATTTTTTTCTTCTCATATCCAGGGAACAAATCGTCAGTATCAGATTACTCTTTGCCAAAGAAATGATAACAGAGGCGAAGACGACTATGGTAATTGTGGATGTCTTGAAGAAGAAAGTATTGATCGTTTGGAGGGCGGAGAGGGGCGAACTTAAGGCCCTTATGTGGACAGAAACTTCACTATCGGAAAGACTACGGTCAGGAGGAATGCAAACGATTGGAGCATTAAAATGACCAGATAGATTAACAACGGTATTAGTGGTAGAGTGAGTTGGCGTAATATAAGAGTAAGTGTTAAAACGAAGTAGTGGGAGATTAGAACACAAGTAGAACTAGAATGAGGAAAATAGGCATGAGTTGTGGAGTAAAGAGAATTCAGTTTATTGTTGTGATGAGTGCACATAAAATTACCCGTTGAGAACGTGGACAATGCTACGAATGAAGGAGTAGAGTAGAATGTTACTGTAGGTAAGGAAATGTAGAAGGTGGTATTTGGAAATATCTAATTCATTTAAATGGTGAGTTTGATTAGAAGATACAATAAGCATGCGTTGAAAGGCACATTTTTTTCTCAAGGCGTTGAAGTAATTGTTGTTTTCTAGTGTACAAGAAACCGGCGGATGGATGATCTATGAAGTAAAATCCTTTAGGAATGACATGATGTCGACCACTGGCAACTAAAAATTGTTCGTGACAAAAGAATTTAGTCTTCTTGAAAGTGACAAGAGAAGACAGTGTCTGTATTTCTAATGTCTGACAGTAGTAGACTAAATCAAACAATAGCGTAGTAATATACGGAGTTAAAGAAATATTGCAGCCAATGCATGGTGAAGGAAAATAAGGATGGAAATTTAATAAACCTAATAATAACTATTTAAAAAAAAATAAAACTTGCGAGACAAGTAGTTGCAATTGATACAATACGAAAATCAATATAAGGTAATACTGCAGTAAAACGGAACAACAATAGTATTTGTGTAGAACACAGGTTTTTGATGTTTCACTTGAACACAACAGACGGACCATCACTATGACTAAGGGGTTATTAGGTGTAAAGACGAAAACATAAACATTGCAATACACAAGATATTTTCAACTTTTTGAACAGTTAGGTCTTTCTCAATAATATATCAAATGAGCAATGAAAAACAATGAAAACAGTAAAAGCAATGTTAACACGTCAGAGGAACTAGATACACTATCGACATGTAAACAATACGAAGTTCAAGGTGACAATGATGAATATGGAAATAGGTTTTGTTGAAATACGATAACAGGTATAACAAATTACTACCCAATACAACATGGATAGCAATACAATAAGGATCACACTAACACAAATTCAAAGAAATTAATGTTTGAAGTTAAGTCCAAAAGGCTTGAGGGTGCCTTCCACATTTCTTTTTATCCTGCTTGTCGCAATTCTGCCATTTTTCCAGCTTCTTCGCCTTCATTGCTTATGGAGTGATTATGCCGACTTTCTTGATAAATATTCTGATGTGATTGATTTCTTTCGTAGACATTTTTTTTCCTTACAGTGTCCTTTCATCAACATAGCTTCGTGTCCATAAGTTATCTCGATTTGATATCTAGAACACCTTCTCCAGTCTGATTCTGAAACTCATGCCGCTTTCCAGGACTTTCCTTTGGTTGCCTATAGTCGTGACAAAATTCTTAATGATATCTTGGTTCACAGTCACCTCAGGTCTTATGTTCCTGCTCAGTTTGACATTATTCGTTGCAAACGATGTTTTTGCTACACATATCCCTATGTAATTCAAATCCCCTGTGTTATTTTCTAAAGCCACTTTCACTATCGACATGTGAATCCAGTAATGTAATATGTATGCAATTACTTTAAACATTATGGCAAGAAGCACATAGGTGAAACTGGCTTACAATTTAGTGACCGCTTCTGTAGGCATCTTCATGCCATTAAACACAGAGAATATATCCCTGTCGCCATTCAATTTAATGTGGATGGTCATCGTGTTAACCCCCATATCCAGGTCCCTGTCCTCAGATCCTGCACCATAGATGGCAGATCTAGGTAAGCTCTTAAAAATCGATTTAATTTTGAGTGAGGTACCTATAGCCTTTTGAACTTAACTCCTATCATTCATTTGTTTAAATTTGTGTTTGTGTGCTCCTTATTGTATTGCTATCCATGTTGTATTGGGCAGTAATTTGTTAATTTGTTGTATCTGTTATCATATCCCGTCCCAATTTGAACAAAAATCCATATACATCATTGTCACCTTGAACTTCGTATTGCTTACACGCTAATGGTGTATCTAGTGCCTCTGTAGTAACATTGTTTTACTATTTTCATTGTTTTTCACTGTTTGTTCTATATATTTTTGAGACAGACGTAAAGTTTCTAACGTTGAAAATGACTTGTGTATTGTAATTTTATGTTTTCGTACAACTCATAACCCCTTAGTCTTAGTGATAGCCCGTCTGTTGTGTTCAAGTGAAACATCAAAAACCTGTATTCTATTATACAGCTATAATTAGTTGTATTACATTTCATCACTACTTTCCTACGGGCACGTTGGATATCTTTCGGCCAGAAACTACTGGGTAGTAGTTTTCGGTATTTCAGTGTATTTATGATGGAGTATGTCATTTCTACATCTGAATGTGATAGATTAGAACACAGTGTAACCATTTATAAACTCTGAAACAAAAATGCAACAGATCTAGCAAATCGACAGCGACGAAACACAATGAAGAGTGCTCAGGAGAAGACCAAACGCAAAACGATCAAATTTCCATCTATTACCATCTGCGGATTAAAGAATAAAGATGTAGATCTAATAGAAGAGATGGAAAAACGAAATATCAAACTACTAGGATTAGCAGACACACGAATAAAGGGCCACGGCAACAAAAAACTACACAAGGACTACACATTAATATACACTGGTAAGCAAAACATGGCGCAGCTTTCATCCTTGATCCCGCGGTGTCCAAAAATGTCATAAACACGACCTTTGTGAGCGAAAGGTTGCTCGCGATAACAGTTACAATAAACAGCGAGAATATATCATTCATTCAAACATACTCACCATGTAATGCACACAACAACGAAACGGAAATATCCAGATGACGTCTCAGCATCAATATAGATAAGTGCAGCACTACTCTCTTTACATTCTCACCAAAACAAAATTCTGGTGACATCAAGATAAATGGAGAGCTTTTGAAGGAAGACACACAAAGAGTAGGCTAACATGGAATGAATACACCAACAAAGCAAGAATATAGGCCAAAAGAAAGTTTATAAAAGAACTGAGAAATCCTGAGAAAACTAGGAATAAGATGGGGAGCAAATGGGAAAATATTTCGTAAAATTTACAACTGGAATATAGGTCTACTGCTTGGTGTCCAGCTTCAAACACTACATTCCTTGTGCTAGACAATGTTCAACACCAGACTTAGTCATCACGGAGCAATACAACTAACTCCCATAGTAGAGATGGAGAAAACGGCGAGAATACAAACGCTGAGTAAACGCGTATATAAACAGTCTTTTGTAATTCGCTCACAGAAAGCAATATACACGGCATCAGCAAAAAGGAAAGAGAACGAATATTTACCATGTTAGCACACAATAAACTTCGATCGACATGCTGAAATATTTTCTAGGCCTATGAATTTGTGTAAAATTGTTTGACCTTTGTACCCCTGTCAGAGGTAAAAGGTTAATCAATTATATCATTTATCAGCTTAGCCGGAGCACAGAAAAACTTTTAAGATTTTCTGCCAGCGTTACAAGTTGACCTCTGCGCAAAACTATAAAAGAGATAAATAGAGTTCGTCTATGTGCTGTTTTCAAGGAGCCTATAGATAACACCAAATGCACAGAGCTCCAGATGTTTACGATTATATATATATATATATATATATATATATATATATATATATATATATATATATATATATTATATATATATATATATATATATATATGAAGTATGGTACTATTTCGTATATTTGGGAAGCAAAATAATAGCAGACGGTGATACCAACTCAGAAATCTAGACTCGAATCACTCTATCCTCCAACAAACTTTCAATCATCTGGAGATCGAAGATCGCAAGTAAACACATCAAACTGCGACTATTCAACGCAAATGTGATTCCTTTATTGACATATGGATGTGAAAGATGGAAATCTACGGAAATATTGGATAAGAAGTTAGTTGCCTTCGAGAATAGATGCCTCAGAAAGATCACAAATACTAATTGGAAAGATTTCAAATCACACGACATACTAAGAGAGAAGACAAAACAAGAATATGTGACGAACATCATCAGAAAACGCCGCGAAAACATACATCAGCTATATACTTAGAATGAAGAAGACAGAATTCCACGACAAGTCTTCATGTGGACACCAGACAGGAAAAAGAAAACAGGGTAGACCGAAAAAACGCTCAGAAGAACATTTATGAATGAATTAAAATCAACAGGCATAAATGCACAAGACATACAATACATAACAACATAACCGACAGGCATGGAAAACTATGGCATCCGCCCTATGTGCCAAACTTGGCAAAATAGGAAATAACTGACTGTATGGAACTGGAAAGAATTAAAGCATCAATATACAAGAGATTAAGAGAGGAAAGAGCAGGATTTAGGAAAAACAGGTCATGTGTTGATGTGTTGGCCAAATATTTACAGGACAATAATAGAAGAATCAGTAGAACACCAATCACAGCTAGTTATAAACTTTGTTGACTTTCAAAAGACCTTTGATAGTATGCATAGACCTTCACTCTGGAAGATCCTTGAAATATGTGAATTCCAACCGAAATATGTGAACATTATAAAAGCATTTTATGACAATTCACGATGCTGTGTAAGAAAAGAAGCTGGCAATTCTGAATGGTTCTCATAAAATACAGGGAGTGAAGCAAGGATGTGTCATATCACTGCTCTTATTTAGTATTACGCTGGATTGGATCATGCAAAATTGCACAGCCGATAAATCATGGAATTGAATGGCTCAAAAATAAAAGTCTTGAAGATGTGGACGTCGCAGGCGACTTAGCGTTACTTAGCTCAATTCATGAAGATGTCCAAGAAAGGAAAACCTAATCGCCTTCATCTCTTCTCTGCACAACTTGGGCTTAAAATCAACACATTCCAAAACAAAAATTTTGACCTTACCAACAAATAAACTGACATCAAACTAAACGACAACACTCTTGAAAGTGTCAACAACTTCACACACCTTGGCAGCAAGATATCAACAACAGGAGATTCATCAAAGAAATATTACACTGTATTGCACTGGCTGCAAACTCATTCAATAAACTATCAAGTATAAGGCATTCAAAAATGATAGGAAACATAACAAAACTCAAAATCTTCAACTCCTGCGTGATTCCAAAAATGACATATGGATGCGAAAGTTAGAAAGCAACATACAGCCTAGAACAAAGACTAAACACGTTTGAAAACAAGCGTTTTAGACGACTACTGAACATCCATTGGTCAGACTTTAAATCAAACACAGTTGTCAGACAAGAAGCAAAACAAGAATAGGGCCTATGTATATACCTATATTAGAAGGCGTCAGTGGATTTACATCGGACATTCGTTGCAAATGAATACCAAATGGATACTCCACTTCAAGCTTTGGTGTGGTCACCAAGGAAAAGAGAAACGAGGAAGACCAAGAGAAGCCCTACGTAGAACAAGAGAGCGTTTCACCATCGGTATGAGAAACAATGAAGACCTGAAACAAATTGCAATGAAACGCGAGATATGGACATCTTAGACATGCGTCCTATGTGCCGTCTTTGGCCCTAGAGCAATAACTAACTAATATATACTTACTTACTTTTCCGACGCCGGGTTGCGAGCTTGTACTCGTTCTCCCTGTGACAGGTTAGTACATGTCTTCTTCAGCTGTCTGTTGTCACTGTATAAAGGATGTTGGTGATGGATGGGTTTGGTGGTAACAGTTATTTTCGTTGGTCTTGTAGTGCAGGTTATTTAATAAAGTGGTGTCTTACTGTTTCCTCCTCCTCTCTGTTTCAGTGGTTATAGTATGGTGTATGGTACGCGTTAACTGTATAAGTCGCTGGTGCTTTCTGTTGTGCTGTATGGTTGTGAGAGTTGGACACTCACTGCGGACATGGAGACAATATTACAGGCTTTCGAGTACAAATGCTACAGAGTTACAGAGAATTTCCTATAGGGAACACAAAACCAATGCGTACGTAATAAATAAAGTAGAGATGTGTGCAGGTGTTCAGGAGTCATTGCTTTCAATAGTGAAACGACGAAAACTAGCATGGTTCGAACATGTATGCAGGCACGATTCCTTGTCAAAAACAATACCGCAGGGAACTGTCAAGTGTGGAAGAAGCAGAGGAGGACAAATGAAGGCATGGACAGATAACATCAAGGAATGGACAGGGCTAGATATTTCCACACTCATTCGCATCGTTGAGGATAGAATTCGTTGGAGGACTCTGTGTGCTGAAGCATCCAATGTGGTACCCCTACGAGCCTGAAGGGTTAATTGATTGATTGATGGTCTGCCTTAACTCTTTGCAGATGTTTGTTAATTTGCACATGTGTTGTTCACAGCCTAAATATTGTGGTTTGATCTTTGTGGTGTAGTCTATTTATATTGTTGTCTGGATATGGGTGAGACTTGTCTGCATATAGTACACTTCCGTTTGAGCCAGTGGCCCAGCATTCCATTCATTGTTTACAGTTGTTACGGATAATGTGTTGAGTGTACTAAGGTTGGTAGGAATTCTTCGTTGAGACATACTTGCTCCTATTTTGCCAGTTCATCAACACTTTCATTCCCACTGATACCTGTGTGGCCTGATGTACACTGTAGGGTATTATTATTATATTATGTAAGTTTATGTGTAGCTGGAAGTATGTTGCTTATATTTTTCTCTGCTGTTGGATTATAATTTTCAATGGCTTGCAGAACAGACAGGGAGTCAGTGAATATTACTAGGTTATTTAGGCAAGTTGTATCGTTTTTGTATTTGGTGGTGAAGTATAAGAGCATATCTGATATTGCTGTCACCTCTGCGTCATAGTTGCTGCAGAACTTCCCTCAAGGAGCAGATACCTCTATTGATGTTTTGCCAGGGAGGACTATGAGAGAACTATATACTGCATTGATGGTGGCTTTGAAGACTGACCCATCTGTATATGCTTCGCTTCTGTCCGTGGGGTAGGAGTCGATAGTCTTATGTGCAATGGACTTAATGGTATTTTGATTTGTTGCCTTGGTTACTGACTTGTCAATTTGTTTAGTGTTTGTGTAGGGGCAGTATGGGGAATGCAATTGATTGGACATTGGATACTTTTTTTCAGATTTCTCTCTATCTTTAGGAAGATGATGTTTCTTGTTTAGTTCTTCTGCTAGCTCTACTGGAGATTTTTGTTTTAGTCTTGTTTTGCGTGTTCATTTGTTGACAACTTCATTTTTATGATGGTTTTGTGGGATTCATATGTAGTTTCCCACAACATCTATAGTTGCCTTTATCTTTTAATGTCTAGGGCCCTCTATGTTTGCATCCAGTTCACAAGCTACTGTCGGTGTTGATCTCATGTGTCTGCAAGAGCTTTTTGATGATGTGGCCTACAGGGGGAAATTATAGCCTAATATGGATCTGACATATCCTATGTATGCATGTCTAAGTGTTGTCTTGTCAGCTTCCTAAGATGAACTTGCAAGTCACTTTAGCAAATTAAACCTCTAGATGCATTTTCCTTAATATTGTTTAAGTTAAAGTTGTTGATAGTTTGCCTCCTATCCAGCTGAACACCTAGGTATGGCGGATTTTCTTCACGATTTGTTTGAGATCCTTCAAGAGTGTTTCTAAGTTTCTTGTTGTTTTTTGTTTGTTGCTAAGTGTAAATATAGTATATGTGGTTTTACTGGTGCAGTCCTTCAGTTACCAGAAGTCCCATTACGTTAATATTGGAGAAGAGTTTTTCTAAGTCTCTCTGCAGCCAGGTGTGAGTCTGATCCACTTGTCCGTACGAAAAGGTCACCTGCAAACATGACTTTGTGGGTGTTAATCATGTCAAGGAGAACATTTATAAAGATGAAGAATATTGTGCAGCTGAGAGCTGAGCCTTGGAACAGCCATCCCTAAAGCGTTTGCTTTGATGATAGTTTGTTGTTTACTGCAGTTTGTATGATTCTGTCAATTTTGTAGTTCTAAATCCATTTGTAAATCTTCTCATAAAAACCCATATTTTACATTTTAACAATAGTCTCATTCTCCATACCTTGTTGTCACATTCTTGCATTAGGTCTGCAAAGACAGAGACTGTACTCTTCCCTTGCTTAAAATTGTCCTTTACATTCTGGGTGAAGAAAAGAGTTGGTCTTCAGTCTTTGATAATCTATGGCTGCCTGCTTGATTGAAAGATACTGATGCTTCAAAGCACTAGTATAATCTGTTGTTCAGCATTTGATCTGTAAGTTTACTGATGTTAGAAGTCAAAGAGATTGGCCACAAACCTTTTATGTCATTTTCAAGTTTATTCTTTTTTAACTGGCTTGACAAAATCGGGTTTCTAGGCTATTGCTAATTTTCCACTTTGCCAAGTTGTATTTATGAAGTTTAGTAGCTCTGTTTTTCCTTTGGTTCCTAGGTGGTGAATCATCTCATTGTATATTGTATCAGAGTCTGATGCTTTTCTTGGCTGTAGTTTCTTTAGTGCAGTCTAGAGTTCTTAAATGGTAAAGTTTTCATAAAAGAGTGAAGTGTTTGCTGGTTTTGATCTTTCTTTAGATTTTAGAATCTTGCCACTTGTATTATCTAGTACTTTCCTGTGGGAGGTTTTGTTGTTTCTTGAAAAGTATTTGTTGAAAGTGTTTGCTTTTTCGGTGTCTTCCACAAGTACCTGTGTTTGCAGTCCTTAACGGTTGTGGATTTGCGTGTTTATTTTTTCTTCATAGGTTATTTAATAGCTTCCAGTCTCTCCTTCCGTCAGTGCAAATGTTGATTTTAGTTAACAAGTCTGACCATTTTTGTTGTTATGCATCTTTTGTTTATAGTAGGATTAGTGCAGTTAGTTTGTTATATTCTGTTCTGTTTGCATCTGCAGGTAACGTCTCTGCTTTTTTTCTTACTTATCTTCTCTTTTTGGCAAGTTCTTCACGTTTCGTTGTTCAGAATGAGTTATATTTATTTCTGCATCATCGGGGTATTTTTTCATAGACTGCATTAAGTATGGGTGCAGTGATGTTCCTGTATAAGGTGGTTATATTTAGCAGTGATGTTCCTGTATAAGGTGGTTATATTTAGCAGTGATGTTCCTGTATAAGGTGGTTATATTTAGCAGTGATGTTCCTGTATAAGGTGGTTATATTTAGCAGTGATGTTCCTGTATAAGGTGTTATATTTATGTTTGTGACAATTTTCCCTAGGTTTTCATCTGTGAAAATCGTTCTCAGTCTGCTCGGTTGTAGTTCAAAGCGACGTGCTTTTGTGTTAGTTGGTTTCTTGTTTGTGAGATTTGGAGGAGAAGTGGGCGGTGATCACTACCAACGTCACTAATGACTCTCAGGGTACAGTCATTTTGAAAATCTGCAGATATATTGGTAAGGTCAGGTCTGAACTCTGATCCACTGGCTGTGTGGAGGAGTGTGGGTGTGGATAAGGGATCTTGTAATATTATTAGGTTGCTGGTATTTCCTAGTTCTACTATGTTGTTTCCCATGGTGTTTCTGTCCTTGTATCCTGTGGCAGGTATGTGTGCATTAAAATCTCACTCACTGATTGGCATCACTTGGCATGGGTGGTGATGTATATTTGTTTCTTCGAGTTGGATGAACAGTGTATACCACAGACCATGGCATCATATATTTATTTCTTGCATATCTTTTCCACTGTTTTTTTATGTTTATCACATCTCATTGCATGTCATTTCTTATTAATGTTGCACTGCCTCTGCACTTCTGACATTACATTTGTGTATGGGTTTAGCCTGGTACTGGATGTTCTGTCTTTGCAAGTTGTGTTTCCTGCAGTAGTACGATGTGGGTATCATGTTTGTATAGAGTTTTACTCAGTTCCAAGGTCTTATATTTATGAGTCCAGATATGTTAAGTTGTAGTATGTATAGTTTGCCACTTGAGGCCCATTTTTCGCTCAAGGGAGCCGTTGGGCGAACTGACTGGGGCGGACCTTTTATGAAGTGACGTCCGAGCTCATATGATATTTTCTGTTTACACACTTCCATGATGGGATTATGTTTCTGGAGCTTGTTTTCAAACCCAGAGGGCCGATCCAACAAATTAGGGCATGAGACCAGGAACACCATTTTCCAACTGACATGATGCTTCTTTGACTTAACTCTTCCCAGGTTTCCATCTATTTGTAGTGGATCTGATTCACTAGACGTGTGCAATGCCTGTCAAATTTGGAGAGACATATAGGATCGTCACGTCCTGAATTGAATGCTTTCCCCTAATGTTTCCCCTTTCTCCAGTTGATTTCTGTGTGTCAGTTCGATTTACATGACTATTCCTATAAGATCTTGACAGCTCGGGTCACAGGATCTAGGTTATATGACGGAGTGCAATGCCACAGATGGGCGGTCCTCTACTCCAGGGAAGATGTTTGATAATAGAACATTACGACATAAAAATATATAACTGTAAAAAAATGCTGGTGGAATTTTCATCTTTTATAATGTAGTAAGGTGGTGGTCGTGTGGCCACTACAGGTTGCCACCCGACCTTCAGCATGTTCTTTCGAGGGACTGACCAGACTTAGTTACCAGATCTGACCTCGATGGGATTTTATATATAACCTCATATATATATATATATATATATATATATATATATATATATATATATATATATATATATATATATATATATATATATATATATATATATATATATATATATAAAGTAAAAAGGGAAAGCAGGATAAAGTATTCGCAATGTACTTCACAGTTCCCAGGACGCACCAGCACCAAAAATTATCACAACTTACAACTACCCAAGAAGAACCTAGACAGATCGAATTGATCCAGCATTGATCCCGAAACGGTCAATCCAATTAACACTATGCACCTCAGGAGGCCGGGCATCCAGAGCTAGTCAATTCAGTCAACACCAGTGTAGGTTCTTCTTAAGACTAGATCTCACGCCCCTCCAACAATGTTATTGTCCTTATAAGGACACATAGACCCCTGGTCAAACTACCACTTCCGCACAGGACAAACCATGTCATTTGGTCACACAATACACCCAGATATAACCAAAAGGAATAATCTAAGGTTGAAGACAGCGTGTATTTCACTACTAAGACAAATCTCCAGTTAACAAACAGTCACTAAACCAGACTTCTAATTAATAACACAGACAACATACCTGAAGTTATACAGGCAACAGCCAGCAGTATTTGGAGATAAATCAAGCCAGTCATGTTAACTCTATCTGTTAATAATAGAAGAATGACAATTTTACATCCAGCAGAACTTGGAATCTCTCTGTTCTATTCATGTTTGCTAATCTCTCTTTTCTATTCATGTTTGATAATCTCTCTGTTCTATTCATGTTTGATAATCTCTCTTTTCTATTCATGTTTGATAATCTCTCTGTTCTATTCATGTTTGCTAATCTCTCTGTTCTATTCATGTTTGATAATCTCTCTGTTCTATTCATGTTTGATAATCTCTCTTTTCTATTCATGTTTGATAATCTCTCTTTTCTATTCATGTTTGATAATCTCTTTGTTCTATTCATGTTTGCTAATCTCTCTGTTCTATTCATGTTTACCAATCTCTCTTTTCTATTAATGATTACTAATCTCTCTGTTCTATTCATGTTTGCTAATCTCTCTGCTCTATTCATGTTTGCTAATCTCTCTGCTCTATTCATGTTTACCAATCTCTCTGTTCTATTCATGTTTACTAATAATTCTAAAAATTATCAGCCTCAGAAATAAAACAATATTCTTATAAATATTTGTGTTATAAGTGTATTTTTAGAAGTATGTAAACACAACAGCTATCTCTCAAAACATGCAAAACAAGATGTTCATTGAGCAGGGATCATTTTTAATTACAATGACATATTCAATTCAAACATTATTAGATTGATAAATTAATTAGTATTAATTATATTGCTTTTTCTGTATTATTATAACATGTGTCTTCCTGTGATTTAACTTCAATTACGTGTATTATTTTTCTTTCTTTTCCACCTTCTTTATGATATTAATTTTTTCATTCCTCTGAGTTTATACGAGACTTCACTATTACATATAGTCTCTATTATTTTTTTAAGTGCTATATTCTTTGTTTCTAGCCCCTCTCTTGATAAAGACTTTTTGTTCGAAACATTGATTTGTTCCTTGTTGATGACTCTTTGGAAAACACAAACCACTAATAATGTATCTAACTGACATCCTAACATGCAAGCCCGGTTTTAAGAAGGCAGAAAATAACCTAATAAATTCAGAAGACAATGGTCATATATTCTGGAGTACAGAATAAAATTTCCAAGTCAACCTGGAGTATATAATCAAATTTCCAAGTCAACCCCGAGAATGTGGGAGTGCTGTGGTGATCAACGAACTATTGTATAGTAAAGGATGACATATAGTGAGTCTCTTTCGAGAGGCTAAACATATAACTTCGCGATAGAATACGTTATCTGAGAGTAAGCTGTGATCGCAGTCTCTTACAACCATTATGTTGAATGTTTAGGCGGAAAACAATACAGGGATGTAAGAGAGGACTTGCAGCATTCAATTCTTTGGTAACTACACAACATGAGCAGCGACTACTGGGACTTCTTGTTCATTAGCTGTCATGTATGTAGTAGACTAAGGATCAGAAATAATCACACTTTCACATTCGTAATGTAATCGCCTAGAACATGTGCAGTATGAGGGAATACGGATAGTCATCGGCTGCATCAGGGATACACCCATCGTGAAAATAGTCATATGCAAGGACTTCTGTCTCTATGTTCTATGTATGCTCTCACTCAAGATAAAGAATACGTGCTTGTACTTTAAGACCAGAGAGATCCATCGCAAAAAAGAAAATCAATAACATGCAGGGAACAAGAGTTAATCGTGGCATGTCATGTATAATGCAAGATGAATAAATATTATGAGATGTAAGCGCAGTTTCCACCTCTGTTCTATTCATGTTTGCTAATAATTCTAAAAATTAATCTTCTCAACAGGAGAAGAATGAGACTCAATACCATGACGACTTTCCATAATGTGTTCATTACTCTTGGAAGAGAATGTAGAGATTGAAGCAACGTAATTAAAAAAAATTCTGGAAGTCGATCAATTTCATATAACTCTGGAGATCATGAGGTCATTTTGTTCACCAAGATATATGTGGGTTGTGGTGAGAAGTCTGGCTGAAATTTTACAGATAGTAAATTTCATTCCTAAAGCCCACTTTTTCTATCGATGAGGCCTTTACATGTGAATCCCGTAATGTTTTTTACGTGATCATATGTAAACACTGCGGAGGGCAGTACATCGGAGAAAACGGCTTAAGATTGAGCTATCGCTTTTGTAACCATCTTCGTGCCATCAAGCACAGAACACTTACTCATGTGGCCACACACTTCAACTGCGATGGTCATCATGGTGCTCTTAATGTTCAGGTCACTGCCATCAGATCCTGCATCACCGATGATGTACGCTCTAGAAAATCGTCTTATTTTTTCATTGAGTACCCTAAAGCCTTTTGGACTTAATTCCGGCCACTCTTTTGACTAGTACTGGGTTTGTGTGGTCTTTGTCTTCATTCATTTTGGTCCATCATTTACGTCATATTTTCGTTCGTTTCGTTTCCACATATATTTACGTTTTTTATGTGCTTTCTGTCCTTCCGGCATCTCATTTCATTTTCATACTTCCGTTGGATACGTTTGTGTGTTGTGATAATTTCCATTCGTCGTCTTTTGATGTTTTATCCGTATCTTGATAAATACCTTGTGGTTGAAATGATGAATATGTTTTGTGTATTTAAATTTGCATTTTTTCTTGTGTGCACATCATTACCCACTATGTTTAGTGATAGTCCGTCGTGTCTAAGTGAAACTGATTTTAAAAATCAGTGTTTTACGTAAGTACAATTGTTGTTACGCTTCACGAAGTTACCTTATATTGATTGTCGTATTAAACCAGTTATGGGAAGAACACTGCCCTACAGAGACGGATATTCACAGAAAGCTGTATGGGAGCACTGAGGAGCTTTAAAGTACAGCAACATTTACTAAGAAAACCGGACTTGCTATATAGACATGTTAACTACGAACGGTTACATGAAGAACCCTGCATGTCTTGTCTCGATTTCTTAGTTTTGTTTTCTGTCAAATGATCCCTGTGGATGACGAAAAGATATAGGCCAGCACCTTCATTCATTTGTGGCAGCGAACCCTAGGTGTCGAGGAGTGCTAGATGTACCATCAATGTTCATGGGTCAACAAAACTGACATAAAAATGATTGATTAGTTATATTTCAATTATGTTTTCACTTTTATTTTTAATGCAAAAACCTACATTTACATGAATTATTTATCTATTATCTGTCTTACTTCATTGTTCATTTCTTTGTTCATGATTTTAAATTGCAACTCTATTTCTCGGAATTTATTTCCAACCAATTTACTTTTGTAGTTCTGCACATTATATGTGTTTCTTTCTCTAGCAATGAATATTTGTGAGTGTTGTTTTGGCTTTATTTCTTCCTGACATTAAAATACATTAATATATTTATATCAGGTTTATTTCAATACTCTTTGCCCAGAATGAAATATAATCAGCATTACCCCAGGGAAAAAAGGTTCGGTTGCTCAATGATGACATTCTTCCTTCGCATATAAAAATGAGCATAGCATAATTTTAAACAATTAAAAACGTGATGAAAAAGTAAAAGAAAAAAAAATATTTGTGGTAATTTAATTTGGTTTGGTTTTGTGAGTGTGCCCGATGACTCCGATTCGTACCAGGAGGGATCTATTGCAGTGCATGCAGGAGTGCAGGAGGTCCAGAGTAGGAAAGTTTACAGATTTTTCCTTCTGCTTCCGGCTCTTGTAAAGTATTCTTTCTTTTTTTCAAATTTAGTGATGCCAGCAGTGATCTGGCATATCAAGCCGAGCGATCAAGTGTTGTAGTCTCCCAGAAGCTATGAACGATGCTGAAGTGCTCGAGAGATTTCTTTAAGTGATCCTTAAAGCACCCTTTGTGCTCTACGCTTGAATATTAACCGCCGCATAGGGTACCATAGAATAATCTCTTTCGAAGGCGCTAGTCTGACATACGGACGATGTGGTCAATTCAGCGAAATTGGGACCTAGTCAGTAGGGCATGAATGCTTTGCATACGGGACTTTTGATAGATTTCTGTGTCTGGTACTCGATCTTGCCAATGTACTCCCATAATGTTTCGTAGGCAATGAAGGTGGAAAGAGTTAAGCTGTCGGATGTGTCTCACATGGACAGTCCAGAATGGCACAGAATATAGTAGTATTCGTAGAATCACTCCGCTGTAGATGTCCAACTTAGTTGTAAAACTGAAACCACGCCTGACCCAGACATTGCCACGAAGGCTCCCTAAGACCGCACTGGTGTGAGTAATATGTAGGGCAACATCCTTGTCAATTGTCAAAGTGTGTGTTTAATACGATTAATACGCAGGTTGTTTTATATGAATGTGAAATCGGTATTACTTTATAATTATTTTTTTTATTTATAGGTTACAATTTTTACACAATAATTATTTCTGGATCTGAAACATGGCGTGTAACACATAAAATCATATCAAAACTTTGGATATTTATCAATACACATCAACATCATTTTTCTTACATTAGATGACAAGTTTTGATATCAATTTTGTGGAAGAGAACACTACAATGCCAATGAAGTTAAAGATAAAAGATGGAAAAGAGATGAATAAGACACATACTCAGCATGAAGTCTGAAACATATACATACAGACTATGTGCTGGAACCAACAAAGAAAGAGGAGAGTTGGAGGATTGAGGAACGACCGGGCTCCAGTATAAAGACAACTGTACCGAAAGGTCAACATAACACAAGTGGCTGATTATTAATTATTTCCGTGCAATTAGTTGATTAGTCATTACTTTTGTTGGCAAGGGGATTCCAAGTATATAAATAGTGACCAACGACGAACAATAATCATGAAAGTGAAGAATGAAAGTTTATTTACTTTTTCTATGGTGAGTTGCAGAAGGGCATACATTCTCATGGTGGTCAAAAGAAGGACACATTAAAGACAACACTGAAAGTCAGTGAAATAGACTACGATACATGCGCAAAACTTGCACAAAATAGATCTACAAGGCGCACTACAGTAAAAATAGAACAGCATATTGAAAAAAAGGAGAAAGCAGCAGATCAACAGCGCAAATCACTGGTAAACTAAACACCATATACAGTGGTCATTCAATGCCCGAACTGTCTACTGATGTTTGCGGCCAGAATATATTTTATTAGCCATCTACGAAGTCATACTAAGACATCACTCTAACTGAATTTTAAAAGCGGATGTAATAAATGGCCATAATCAATTGTGATAGATGAAAATATGTATTGTTTACATAATTTTTATTTTCAAAACCACGTTACGTGAAATACTCACCGTTGTTATTTGTAATAAGTAGACTATTACTGAGATAGCTTTTTATTGGTCTAGATTGGTTAAGATATAGAATGAAGAAACTCATACGAATGTCATTCTATTTAAACTTGCAAAATAGTTCGCGCGACTACGATATCACACGATTATTATATATGTGTTTCGACGATTATATACACATCACAGAGCTTGCATTCATAAAGAAATGTCGGTACGTCTCCTTTTTAATTGTTAATTCCCCTCACCACCTTCCCCTTTTCAATCAGCGTTACCACTACTCCTGGGCATTTTTCTCAGATCTGATATTTTTCTATCAGACCTAGGAATCGTGAATAATCTTTCAAGAATAGGTGCTTAATTTCTAGTTATTTTTACATTAGAAAGTTAGACAGTCAATATGTAGACACCGAGAAGAAATCACTAGATAAAGCGTGTCGAAAATGGACGGATGTCAGGGCTGAGGATACAGTGTAGGAACTCGCCTAACCACACCTACACCACAAGACATAATTCTATACACAGATGGCTCCTTTAACAGAAACACAAATAAAAACGGTTGGGGTTTTGTTGCCTACAGAAATGACGTGAAGTTGATTTAAAAATCATCAGCATATTCTATTGTCGCTTCGAATATGAGGATGGAGATAGATGGAGTTACAGAAGCTCTTAATTGGTTGATAACTAATACATCGACACACTCGGTAATACTCACAGACTCTCAAAGCATGTTGAGCAAGATAGAAAAGTTCATGCTAAGAAAAGAATGGTGGGACTTATTGAACAACTCAAATGTCCAGAGCATTACATGAATATACTGCCCTGTTCATGCTGGGGTCAGAGGAAACAAGAGAGCCGACTTATTGGCAGGCAAAGCGTCTATAGACGGCACATTGCTGAGAAGAGATAAAGCAGACTTAATGAAAGCAGTAATAAATTCATTTCAAGATGCAGATGATGTCAATGAGGCTGAGAAGTACACATACAGAGAATGTTAGAGATGGGAGTATCTAGAGGTGAGGGAAGGAAAAGTAAATTTTTGGGAAAGTCCCGAAGATCACACAATCAACACCTGACCGGGACTCGGAGTCTACATACACTGGGATGGCTGCTGGAGTGGAGGGCGGAGCACTCCCGCGTGCTGTGAAGACAGTTTCTAATCAACAATGAAGAAAGAAGAATCAAGACAATCAATATTTTATTAATTGATGTTATATGATTCACAAACTTATAAGGCAGCTACATGAAATTTGATATCGTTATAGACGCCCTAAAATGCGGCTATTGTTTTAGACTATCAATCTATGTTTTTACGTTTCAACAATTAGCGGTATCGATATGAGGGCATTTATAGCTTATTTTAGTTTCGAGTGTAGCAGTTATATATATATTTTTTTACTTACATGACTACCCTATAACCATATTTAGACAGATGTGTATCTACATCGATACATGTAGAATTAACAGAAGTTACAGACAGACGTGCTTCTACATGTATAGATAGAGAGTTAACAGACGTTACAGACAGACGTGAGTTTACATCTACAGACAGAGAGTTAGCAGAAGTTACAGACTTTCATCAACATCTATAGACAGAGATTTAACAGAAGTTACAGACTTTTATCAACATCTATAGACAGAGAGTTAACAGAAGTTACAGACAGACCTGCATTCACATCTATAAACAGAGAGTTAACAGAAGTTACAGACAGACCTGCATTCACATCTATAGACATGGAGTTAACAGAAGTTACAGACAGGTGTACACCGGCTTATATAGACATAGAGCTAACAAGCGTTACAGACAGATTAGCATCTACATCTATAGACAGAGAGTTAACAGAAGTTACTGCCCGACTTACATCTACATCTATAGACAGAGAGTTACCAGAAGTTACTGCCCGACTTACATCTACATCTATAGACAGAGAGTTACCAGAAGTTACTGCCCGACTTACATCTACATCTATAGACAGAGAGTTAACAGAAGTTACTGCCCGACTTACATCTATATCTATAGACAGAGAGTTAACAGAAGTTATAGACGGACTTGCATCTATATCTATAGACAGAGAGTTAACAGAAGTTATAGACGGACTTGCATCTATATCTATAGTGTATAGAAGTTACAGGCAGACGTGCATTTACATCTATGGAAAGAGAGTTAACAGAGGTTAAAAGTGACGTGCTGAAACTGCTTCATGAATGCATGATGGAGACGAACATTGCGATCTATTAAATTTCTAAAAGCGACCAGTGGGAACCTTGTAATAAATATGGTATGTACTCATAGATAAGTCAGCATAGCATCGATACCTGCTGGAAGACAGCATTCATTAATCTGCCAGATTATAATGATGTTAGGTCACAACAGCAATATATTTATTATCAAAGAGCTCGGTAAAACATTTACCATTTTCATTGTTTGACATTCCGATAATTTTCTACATTCCAGTTTCTTAAATATTGTAAGCATTGTGTCTTAAAATGAGCTGAATAATTTCATCACTCAAGTGTCATGACGAATGACGTCGGCGATCATGTTTCTCCATGTCTCTCTGTCTCTTGTGCTGTCAATAAGCTCAGTTGATCAACTTCTACCATGCAACAATACTAGTCCATCTAGTAACTTTTCTCTTCGTCGTCCCCTGGCTCTTCTCCTCTTTATCATTCCAGTGGTTATTAAGTATTCAAGCTGTGTTTTTCTCAGCACACGCCGAAGCAATCTTGACTGTCTGCCCCTAATAGTTGATATGATTGATCTCTTTACGCCAGCATCAATGAAAACCTCTGCATTAATTATTTAGCTGTATTTTAGTCTGAGGGTCACTCCTCCACCTCCATTCTCAATTGCATTTGTGGCTGAGCCATCTGTATAGGCATGAGTCCATGCATCGTGTGGGTAATTAACTGCGATGTGTTGTTCTGTGATACGCTTTCTCTCCAAGTCTGAGTTCCTTTCTCTTCTATACCTTCTATTTGTTCTTTTAGTTGTGGGAGTCTGTATGCCCAAGAGGGGATGATACTGACTGGTTGTATGGGCCTTGGTTTCGCTGTCCTATAGTTGGTGCCTTCTGTATCAGTTTCTTTGCATTTTCTGAGAAGTTGCTCCTCTCCAGCCTGTTTTTACCATAGCCATTAATTCTTTGGTGCATAGGATGATTCAGGAGACTCTTTTATTGTTTTGCTTGTTGAACTACTTTCATGTCTCTTCTATCTTCCACTGACTGAAGGCCAGTTATTGTTTCGAATGTATTTATATATTTAAGGATTCCTTAAGTCTTGCTAGATCTTCATGTCAGTCACTAGCACGGCTCTCTCAGTCTTCTCCAGGTCAGAACTGCTGCCCCAATGTTTTTGCCTCAGTTCGGTCTGGCCATGTTTTGTCTCACATATTTTTGTAATCTGGATAGACATGGAGTATTTGTTCCGCCTTCTGTATGCATGTTCCGCATGACATTTATTTGTGTAGGCCACCCTGATCAAGTATTGGTGGCACTGTAATCTGCAGTTCTATTTTTAAGTCGAAAGATGATGGTCACCGGTTGCCAATGAGGTAGGTATATTAGGGCTAGTTTCTTATCAGCATCCATATATTTCTTCCACTGCGAAGTATAATGGCTGTGGATTAATTCTTGGCCTTACTGCACTCAGAGAATAGCTGAATTGTTCCATTTTTACCATTTGCATTTGCCAGGGCATTTGCTTTATGATTTATTTGAATCATAATGAGATATTAGCACATTGTATTTTATTCACAGATGGGGGTTTTTTTTTAATTTTTCATTCGCTCCATTGTAACCAGCACAGATATCCGTGTGATTTCCGCTGGGAGCGTGATTATGTTGTACCACCGTTATGCGCATTGTAGGCCTAGCACATCCAATTTCGGCATGCCTTGACAATTCGGGATGGGCTACCCTAGCTGTGACAGCTTCCCTATATATCGTCTGCCACGCATTTGTGTGGTGACTCTTCGCCCAGACGATTTTTGCTCACGTCTGTCTCGCACGAGGTGTTCCACTGTCTATGAACTTGCCTCGTGTAATTGGACATACTGTGCCTGTGACCGTCGGGTACTGAACAGTTTCTCATCTGTAAACCTGGTTCCTTAAGGGGAAGAACTCAACAGAAGAGTTGGACCATGGCTCTTTCGCCCTCTTAGCCGAGGTGTCATTCACCGACATCGTGTAACCTTGCCCAAGTTCGAGTCTCACACCACGCGTTTGAGAGCAAGGCGTTCTCGAGCTGAGAGACCTTGTCCCAATAGCACCTGAGCCCATCGGGTACGGAACCCTTTCTCTCTGCAAATGTATTTCCGGTATAGGAAAGCTTGACAGTAGAGTTGGGACAGGACTGCCATCTTTGTCCCTTTCTTGCCTGAGGCTATCGGTTACGGCACCCTTTCTCTTTGCGAGCATGATTCAGGTATAGGAAGACACGACATTAGAGTTTGGCCAGGTCTTTTTGCTTTGCTAGACGCCTATTATTGGGTATGGGTCTCTGCCTATATAGAAATCAAGTAACTAGAAGCTCGTCGCGATCTGACAGAGCTTGTAGTTCCCATTTCCGTAATCGTTTCTATTGTCTATTTACAGTTTGTGCTGCCCTCTAGCGCTGTTCTGCCATTTCATTATTTTCCATTGTACTCATTAAGAAATCTATCTGTCTTTCGCCGTGGATCCACCTTTTCATGCTTTTTTTCATTTTCCGCCCCTCCAATGTTCGGACTGGACTAACTAGCTTCACTGTATGTCAACAATGTCGCTGTATGTGATGTTGCTGTTGGTGTCGGAGATATTGTCTGTCTTTTATGCATTCAAATCTCTTTCCATCTGCTACCTCCATATTCTCGGACACGATCCCCAAATGATTTGGCCAGAATCAGCTGTATCTGCTGTATTTCTGTTTCCAGGGTGCACCGCGAGGAGGTATATTTGGGATCTTGGTTATCTGCTAACCCTGGGTCCGCCGAGAGCAATGCGTTCCTTTTGCACCCCACAGATGGGTTTTATTTGTGTTAAAATGAAAGGATTAGAGAGATAATTAATTCAGCAATAATAATCACACCGAAGTAGTTCATTAATTTCAGTTGTTAATGTTTGTTTATATCAGGACCTTAGACATCTTGGATACATGTAGTAAATGCACTGTGACGTCAAAATGTTAATATGTTTAAAAAAAAACCATATCGAATAGCAATTTTCCGTAGAACATTACACAATGTCGACGTTTCGACCAAATGGTCTTACGAAGATATGCGAAATCCTATTGCAGTTGACAAACATGAAAGAAGCAGTACCCACCGAGACTGTATGCTAGCATACTTAACTCGTAGACAAGGAGTGTGATTGAGACAGTAGTTGTATGAACAAATAAAGAAAGAGTGCGAATACTGGAAACATGTCTTGAGACGAATTGTAACTGTTATCCGTACTTTAATTTTACGTGGATTGGCTTTTCGAGGAATAAAAAGTTTGGATCACAGCAGAACAGTAATTTCTTAGTATTGCTTGAACTCATTAGCCAGTTTGATCCGCTTTCTCAGATCATATTTCAATGAATGAAAATTATGCAAAGAAATACTTCGTACATGTCCAAAATACCATATGTGAAAATTATCATTCAATTAATAGCTCAAAAGATTCATCAGTTGATTCTTGATGAAGTAACATCTTCAGGTTATTTTAGTTTTTTTTTAGTAAATTCAACATCCGCTCTATCACATAGTGATGAGCTCAGTGTTTTACATAGATACTCGATTCTTAATTAGGAACAAACGTCACAACACTGGGAAGGGGGGGGGAAGAGGCATTCCCATATATGCCCTGCTTGTCATTCCGTCAGCCATCTTCTTCTGTCCCTTTTGCGTTCGTTCTCATACTCCCGCAGATCAACATGATGTAGTCCGGAGAATGGAATGCGTTGTGTCATGGTTTACAGTATGGCATCGATATATGCGCCTTTCCTCCCGACACATCCGACTTCAGCATGGCATTGAGTCACTGACCCCACAATGGATGGGGCAGTCAACTCCATCCCATAATCTCCTTAGTCGCCTCGTACGACATGCATGGAAGGTAAACAGTGTTGCTATTGTTTGCTCCCCTTTCGGGTCCGACAACACACGGGCGATCAGCCATCTAAAAGTATATAAGCTCAGTGCCCCAGTCAGTTGTTGATTACAAAAGCCCCACTACGATTTTTGCTCTCACTTCTGCAATATATATCCAAAGACTACCAACTTTGTGATTTAGTTCCACGCAAAATTGTGTACTTCTTAGTGCAACGATATCACCAGAAGCATACCAATTCATTTTGAGAATCAACGCTGCATTTTAGTTATTTGTGTTCATTCATCAAGTCACCATGTGGACATCACAGACAACAAAGGAACCACTCAATTCAGGTCAGACATTTTTAATCCTTAATTAAATTAAATTAAACTACATTTAGCCTTAACATAACATAAAACCTTTTAAACTACCAAATAAATAAATAATGGAAAGTAAGAGCTATGCCAATATTACTAAAAGTAATCTAAATAAAAAAAACATACGTAAAGAGACCTAGATTAGAACCACGTGGCAGCAACCAGAGGGCAGCCATCGAAAACAGAAAAGAACTAGTCCTAAACAAGCTACATCCTAAAAATAAACTAAAGATCATAATAAAGCAAATAGCAGGACAGGAAGTAGCACTAACCTCCCTACCAGAGAATAATATAATAGAACTGATAAACAACATAGTCAATAAGAAATCAATACAAAATATCCAAAAAATCAGAAGAGGAGTTATTGTCACTCTTAACCGTAACAACCACACAGAGGCAGTGATAGATAAAATTAATAAACATAAAAGTATAACTACAACACTGGCCCACCAAAATAAAATTAAAATACAAATATTAAATGAGACTAGGCAACTGGTCATTAAAGGCATAGACACCAGAATTAATGACCAGGAAATATTAAACAGATTAAAAATAGAGAATCCGAAAGCGGACATAATAAAAGCCAAAAGACTTTATAAAAATCAAAAACCATTCAGAGTGGTAATGGTCATTAATAAGGGAAATGTTGTTCCGCAACATTTGGTGCTCTTGGGTGGGGCCCTGAGAACACAAGTGTACATCCCAGATGTACTTCAGTGTTCCAAGTGCCAGCAATTTTGCCACACGAAGGCAACATGCAGGAACAGCACCAGGTGTATATACTGTTCAGGACCCCGCTCAGTTCACCAATGCCCTGTTGCATTAAACGACAAAGATTACAAAACAGCAAACAACAACAGAAAGTGTGCTAACTGCTCTGGCAGCCATAGTGCAAAATATTTAGGATGCCCTGCATACCAAAAAATTAAAAATGAATTAAGAAATAAACATGTCAAACAACAAAAATTAATAGAAAATAAACCACCAAAAGTGCCAAAGGAATGCTGCCATAGTCAGGAACCTAGTACACTTCAGAACAGGAAGGCTGAAGGACCAAACGAGGAAAGACAGAAAGCTGAAACGGACCATCTCGACAAAGTTATACTGGAAAGGATTCAGGAAGGAATCAGCAGTCTCAATGCATTAAAGAAGGACAATGAAGAACTTCTTAAACGAATAGAAACTGAGAGACAACTAGAAAATGAGGAAAGGAGACAAAGGAAGGAACAACGTGAAAGGACATGATATCAAAGGAACTAAGAGAAGTTAGGAACATACTGAAACTAATAGTAGAGAACCGCCAGGAAGAGGAACAACGGACAGGCAGAAGAATAACTAGAACACTGGCTCGGGCAGCAACCTCCAAACACACTCCTACCAAAACCACCAAACACCAATAAGTAAACTTAAATTACAGAGCCTAATAACAATTAGCAATAAAACCATAATGGATAAAAATCAAATAAAGATAATTCAGTGGAATGTTACCCGTGTGAGACAGAATATAGCTCATCTAATGACTAAATATCAGTCTGAGAGAGTAATCTATGCTCTACAGGAAACAAACCTAAATATTAACCAAAAAATAAACTTTCCCGGACATAAAATAGTAAGTGATGATCGCAACTCCAAAGGTGGAGGGGTTGCCTTCATTATTAACGAATCATATAAAATAGTAGACTGGGAAAGATTTAACTCAACTAACATAGAAGGAATAAGTGTAACCATAGACAGCAAACCAGTAGGAACTAAAATAATTAACATATATAACCCTAAAGGAATACTAACCAGCAACGATATAGAAGTGCTAACATCAAAACTAACTAGGAGAATCCTTATTGTCGGTGATTTCAATGCCCACCACACAATGTGGGGCAGTAATAAGTCAGACAAGACAGGGGAACTTATAGAAGATTTTTGTGATAATAATAACCTAGTCATTTTAAATGATGGTTCTATAACCAGAATTAATCTAATAGTAAATGGCAAAGACTCAGCCTTAGACTTGAGCATTGTAACAACTAACCTATTCACAACCAGGTGGCAGAAACTAAATGCTAGTGGATCTGACCATCTACCAATTGAAATTAATATTAGAGCTAAATGTAATCTCAGTGAAGTAAACAAAAAAAAACATTTAACTATAGAAAAGCCAACTGGGAGGCACTAACAACAGAGCTAATGACAGTAGGAATAAATAATATTAATACCAACAATGTAGAAGAATTTGCTGAGGATCTCACAAATGAACTACTCAAAGTAGCAGTAAAATATATACCAAATGAAGACATGCCTAATAATATTAAACCAGTAAATATAACAAGAACTAATAGACATAAACCTAAAAACCCAGTACCATGGTGGAACACTAAACTGGATGAGCAGATTAAAATTAGAGATAAAGCACTAAAACTAGCTAGATATAAGAGATCAGAAGAGAATATACTAAACTATAAAGAAATAAGAAATCAAACAAATAAACTAATCTTTAAAGCTAAACAACTCCACTGGAGAGCTTTCTGTGAAACCATAAGCTTCAGAACGCCATCATCAGAAGTATGGAATAAACTTACAGCTATCAGTGGAGGCAAATCTAAACGTAGCATAATGCCAGCATTAAATACAGCACAAACTGATAAAGAGAAGGCTAATGCACTGGCCGAATACTTTTACTCAGTTAGTGCTAATAACAACCTAAACCTAAATGAGATAAATAGACGGCAGACAATTCTGCAGGAACTAAACACTAAACCAATAAATAATGCAGAATCATCAAATATAAATGCAGATATAACAATAGGGGAAGTAATTAAAGCAATAGGTGAGAAATCAAACACAGCTTCAGGTCCTGACATCCTAAGCTATGCAATACTTTAAAAAGTACCTACTAATATATTAATGATAATAAATCACCTATTCAATAACATATGGGAATCTGGCACCATACCAAAGGCATGGAAGTCTGCCAATATAATACCAATACTAAAGCCAGATAAAGAAGCTAAAGAAGTAAGCTCATATAGACCAATATCACTAACTTCTCACCTAGGTAAAATATTAGAGACAATAATAAATACAAGAGTAGTATTTCACCTAAATAAACATAATATATATAGTCCAACTCAAGCGGGCTTCCGGAGTCGCCGAAGCACGGTTGACCAAATACTAAAACTAGAGCATGAAGTAAAACAGGGTTTCCTAAAAGGTGAAAAAACAGCGGCTGTCTTCCTCGATGTAGCAAGAGCATACGACGAGTGCTGGAGAGAAGGAGCTCTATTTAAAATTAAGAACATAGGTATAGATGGTAGAGCATACAACTACATTAAAAACTTCATGCAAGATAGACAATTTAAAGTTCTAATAAATAATGACTTATCAGACTCCTATGAACAGGAAAATGGCATCCCGCAGGGGTCTGTAATATCTCCAACAATATTCACAATAATGGTTAATGATCTCGGAGAAGAATTCTCAGATGTCAAGAACAGCCTGTCACAATTTGCAGACGATGCCGCAATTTGGCGCTCAGGCAATAACATCAGTTATCTAAAAGTAGGAATACAAAGACAAATAAATGAAGTAACAAGCTGGATGGCAAAATGGTGTTTCAAAATTAATGCTAGCAAAACTGTAGGAATGCTATTCAGCAGAAATGGGGCTCAAACAAATAAAATTAAGGATATTTTTATAAATAACGAACCAATTACATTCTCACCAACCACCAAATTCTTGGGAATGGTATTAGATCAAATCCTCAGATGGCATAAACATATAAACTATATAGTAGACAGAAGCAGAGGAACCCTAAACATGCTAAGGTACATGAGTGGTAGCGGTTGGGGAGCGTCGACAAAGACAATGACGACATTCTATAAAGCCTTTATACGAGGTAAACTAGAATATGCCAGCATTGTGTATGAGTCGACAGCACCAGCCAATATCTCTAAAATAGATATAATTCAAAATAAGGCTCTCTCAACAATAGATAGGGCGACCAGGGGAACATCTGCTGAAGCAGTTCAAGTAGCTCTAGGAATAATGCCATTATCCTTAAGAAGGAAAGAACTGAGACTTAGCAACTGGTCTAAAATAGGAAATGATACCACACATCCTGCATATAAATCATTCAATAGCTTTGATAACACAGGCAAGTTCTCAATTGAAAGCTACCGAACACCAGCAGGTTGGCGATCAAATGCAGAGCTTGACCACATACCAGAGCTTAGAGATTTAATATGTAATCAAAACCAATATAATGCAATAATACCCCATTGGGAATTAATATCACCAGAAACTGACATTTCCTTATCTTATATAGGGAAAAAAGACCAAAATAGAGATTCAGCTAAAAATAGAGCTATAAACCACATAAATGATAGAACAATAAATAGTCTAAAAGTATTCACAGATGGGTCCAAAGGAGAGGAAGGCCCAACTGGTGCAGGAATAGTAATACCTGACAGGAACATCAATAAGAGCTTTAGACTATCAGAACATACATCAATATTCACGGCTGAACTAGTTGCAATTCTAAAAGCACTAGAAATAATAAATGATAACCCACCTAAAAATTTAACAATCCTGACTGACTCATTATCATCAGTCCAGGCTATTCAAAATAAATATGACAACTAAAGGCCAGATATAGTAGAAGATATACTACGCATAACAACAAACCTAGTTCACGTTGGTACGAGGGTTAATGTAATGTGGATTCCAGCCCATGTCGGAATACCAGGAAATAAAGCAGCGGAGAAGGAAGCCAAGAAAGGACGAACACAAGGAACAGAAATCCAGGTAGGACTAGGCAGATCGGAAACCAGAAGCATAATAAAGGACACAATACTTAAGGAATGGACAGAAAAATGGGACAACAGTGCAAAAGGAAGACATGCACATGCAATGCTAAAAGGACCCATTATGACCACTCAAATAAAGGAAGAGCTGAAAATCGCTGCCATTAGGAAACTACTACGACTTAGACTGGGAAAATCATTACATTATATACTCGAACCAATATGTGAAGAATGTGAAGAGGAAAATACAATATATCATTTCCTACTCCATTGTCATAAATACAACCATCATAGGCAAGAACTAAAAGATTACTACCTAAACAATAAAATACCATATAAATTAGAAAAGGTTCTGGGCCATGATGTACCACCAGATAGGCTAAAACTATTTGAACAATTTATAACCAGGACTAAAGCCCTAATTTAAAAATCTAACCAAGTCAAAAACAAAATAAGTCATTGTTTGTCATCAGTCTTTCTACAGGTCTCTCTCCACAGCTTTCAACAAATAACAACTGAGGAACGCTCACCACAGGATACGACTGGCAATATGGACAATTTTTGGCATAATCTCACACACGGTTTTTCAAACTCCCCCAGGCATTAGTGTCACTCTTAAATTAAAAAAGCAATACCACCGGAAATAAACAGTTTAATACAACTAGCAACATAACATTCTTTTGCAATAATAGCGCGCACGGTTCTCAATTCGCCCAGACCATAGGTCACACTTAGATAAAAGGCATCTTGGCCACAAATAAACATCAACTCCACCTAGCAATATAGATAATACATAGCAATAGCACGCATGGCTTTCCAAACACACAGACCATTAGGTCACATTTAGATAAAAGCTAATACGGCCTGATATAACCAAAATAGACTTCTGTCTTAGGTTGAAAGGGTCGTGCCTCAGCTAAGAGGCTTAATCCCCCATTTAACAAACAAGTTGTTGATTACGCGTTCTTCTGATCTTTCCGGAGTGGGAGCACTTTCTTCCACACCTCTAGTCACTTCCATCCATTTCTAACATTCTCTGAATATGTACATTGTAACGCTCAATTTCCTCGTCTTCTCGTAGGGTATCCATGGCTGCTCTAATCAATTCAACCCTGTCTCTTCTTATCTCGGTGCCGTTCACCAAAGCTTTAACAGCCAAAATATGCGCTCTTTCGTTTCTCCTGACCTCAGCATTACCTGGACAGTAAATGCATGAAATGCTCTGCGCATTGTTGAGAATAGTGACCCATTCAGTTCTGAGCATACACTTTTCTATCTTGCGCAGCATACTTTGTGAGTCAGATAGAATCAAGAAGTCTGTTGGTGCTTGCGTCGCCAGCCAAGTGTGATCTGCTGTCACAACTTCTATTTCCATTCTCATACTAGATGTTGTAGTGGAGTACGCAGCTGACTTCTCAGCTAATTTCTTGCCATTTTGGTAAGTCACGAAACCTCGACCACACATGTTTGTTTCTTGCTTACTGAGCCATCTGTGTAAATATTGTATCGTGTGGCTTCGAATGCTGAAGTATAAGTTCTTGGATCATTTCCTCTGTTCTGTTGACAGCCCAGTCGCGGCACTCTCTTCACATCTGTATCACCACTGTTGTCAATAATTTTTTTCTCTTTGCCAAAATCACCCATTCACAACCTCTTCGCATTTTCTCCAGTACAAAAACTCTGAGTAGAGTAGCTTCTGCTTATGCCTTGCATGACCTTTCTCTCTTGAAACGCTTTCCTTTTGTGATGTCTAGAGTTTGGTGTAAGAGGTGATGATCATTATTGGCAACCTTGAAGTATTCTTTAACCGTGGTTATTTTATGTAGATTTGATGCTAGGTAAGTCTAGGAGAAACCTCATGGTCACGATAGGTGTATCTCGTGTGCATCCTAGGACAGCTCTCATGGCCTCATATTGAACTCTCTCCAATCTATCCACCTGTGTTTGCCACAGTGTCAATAAACCAAAACCATAGTCCAACACAGATAATACCACTTCCTGCATCATCTGAAAAAGAGTTCGCAGCGGCATCTCTGCAGATGCCATGATTTTGACTGCACTGAAACCCTTCCCAGCTTTCTGAATCAAATTGTCCACATGTTTCGTGAAAGATAGACTTCTATCAAAATTGATGCCTAGATATTTCATAGTCTGTTTCCTGTCAATGTTGAAGCCCATGTAGCTGTCTTCTGGTAATGCGGCTGTGACTATTTTGTTGTTCAGTGAGAACTAGACGATGTTTGCCTTGGTGGTAACTAAATGTCCAGGCTCTGGTTACCACACAGATGTGACTAATATTAATGAAATAACTCAACTAAAAGTCCAGGCTCTGGTTACCACACAGATGCGACTAAGTTTAATGAAATAACTGAACTAGAAGTCCAGGCTCATATTACCACACAGGTGTGACTAAGATTAATGAAATAACTGAACTAAACGTTCTCTGGTTACCACACAGGTCTGACTAAGATTAATGAAATTACTGAACTAAACGTTCTCTGGTTACCACACAGGTCTGACTAAGTTTAATGAAATAACTGAACTTAAAGTCCAGGCTCTGGTTACCACACAGGTGTGACTAATATTAATGAAATAACTGAACTAAATGTTATGTGGTTACCACACAGGTCTGACTAAGATTAATGAAATAACTGAACTAAAAATTCTCTGGTTACCACACAGGTCTGACTAAGTTTAATGAAATAACTGAAATAAAAGTCAAGGCTCTGGTTACCACACAGGTCTGACTAAGATTAATGAAATAACTGAACTAAAAGTCCAGTCTCTGGTTACCACACAGATGTGACTAAGATTACTGAAATAACTCAACTAAAAGTCCAGGCTCTGGTTACCACACAGATGTGACTAAGATTAATGAAATTACTGAACTAAACGTTCTCTGGTTACCACACAGGTGTGACTAAGATTAATAAAATAACTGAACTAAAAGTTCTCTGGTTACCACACAGGTCTGACTAAGATTAATGAAATAACTGAACTAAACGTTCTCTGGTTACCACACAGGTCTGACTAAGATTAATGAAATTACTGAACTAAACGTTCTCTGGTTACCACACAGGTCTGACTAAGTTTAATGAAATAACTGAACTTAAAGTCCAGGCTCTGGTTACCACACAGGTGTGACTAAGATTAATGAAATAACAGAACTAAAAGTCCATGCTCTGGTTACCACACATGTGTGACTAATATTAATGAAATAACTGAACTAAATGTTCAGGCTCTGGTTACCACACAGTTGTGACTAAGATTACTGAAATAACTGAACTAAAAGTCCAGGCTCTGGTTACCACACAGGTGTGACTAATATTAATGAAATAACTGAACTAAAAGGCCAGGTTCTGGTTACCACACAGTTGTGAAATGTGACTAAGATTAATGAAATAACTGAACTAAAAGTCCAAGTTCTGGTTACCATACAGTTGTGACTAAAATTAATGAAATAACTGAACTAAAAGTCCAGGTTCTGGTTACCACACAGTTGTGACTAAAATTAATGAAATAAATTGAATTACGGCTAAAATAGTTATTTTGAATATTAAGACAAGATCTATGAAAACAACTGTTACCACTAAACTCTTCAATCACTAACACCCTTTATACAGACAGAACACCGGTGAAGAGAATAAAAATAACCCAAATATCGGAGGATGTGCCGCAGTAACCATACAAAAAGAGGTAAATGCACATAAAGTAAATAGGTTACTAGAAAACTATCAATAGAAAATAATAAAATATAGAAAATAACAATTAAAAAAAAAAGAAAAAATACAATTGTCAACGTGTCGGTCCAATTGGGACCTTTATCAAGACAACAAAAACAGTTAAGAACAAAAAACCATAACTAATATAAACAAAATGGACTTCTCCCACCAGGAAATCAACAACCAGCAACAACCGATCCATTGCAATACAATTTCAACAAATGCATATCGATGCGTTCAATATGTCGAAATTATGAAATACCCACAGATGAAAGATGCAGAACTAACGAAAGGGGGACACCAAATAGCACTGCCAAGAACGGGGAGGGGGGCAAATAGGCAACGGGAGACAAAAGGGGAAAGGACAGAGAAAGATAATGCACGTAGGAGCGGGGGGGGGGCACAAATAGACACAGGGAACACAGAAATGTGCAAAGAAGAAAAGCATTTGACAGCACAGGATAGACAACAAAAATATACACATATCCAAACACAATCACGAACCACACATGCACACATTCTACCCGACAAACACAGATAACTATAAATATAAGCACATATACATACAAACATCCAGATATATACAAAAGTATATACTGATATCACAGTGCACATTGAAACATAGACACATACATGTACATAGGTACCTGCACACTCTACACTATATATATATATATATATATATATATATATACTCGTATATACAAATGTGGATATATATATACACATACATGAGCATAACAATATATATACAAACATACATACAAATACAACTATACTAGGAAAAAACACAAGTATATATCTAACATAACGTTCATAGTATACTTGTATGTATGTATGTTTGTATATATATATATATATATATATATATATATATATATATATATATATATATATATATAGTGATATAGAATGTGTGCATGTTTGGTTCGTGATTGTGTTTGTGTGTATATTTTTGTTGTCTATCATGTGCTGCCAAATGCTATTCTTCTTTACACATTTCTGTGTTCCCTATGTTTATTGGTGCCCCCCCCCCCACTCCTACATGCATTATCTTTCTCTGTCCTTTCCCCTTTTGTCTCCCGTTGCCCACTTGCCCCCCCCCCTTTCCCCGTTCTTGGAAGTGCTATTTGGTGCCCCCCCCTTTCTTTAGTTCTGCATCTTTCATCTTTGGGTATTTCATAATTTCGACATATTGAACTCATCGATATGCATTTGATGAAATTGCAATGGATCTGTTGTTGCTTGTTGTTGATTTCCTGGTGGGAGAAGTCCATTTTGTTTATATTCGTTATTATTTTTTGTTCTTAGCTGTTTTTGTTGTCTTGATAAAGGTCCCAATTGGACTGACACGTTGACAATTGTATTTGTTCTTTTTGTATTGTTATTTCCTATATTTTATTATTTTATATTGATAGTTTTCTAGTAAACTATTTACTTTATTTGCATTTACAGCTGAAGAGATCATGCACTAACTACTACCTGTCAGACGGAAGAAAAAGTGAAAGCTCACAACCCGGAGGATCGGATAAGTTTGTTTGGACAGTAAAAATAGCATGAAACCTTGATGAAGATGAAAATGTCAATAGAGGAAGAGTCGGAAGTCTAACATGTAGGAGAAAAACTTGAAAGAAAATATCTAGATAATAGCAGACGTGACTTTACCAGAATATATTACACATTTTATGGGAGTAAATTCAAGTAGAAAGCAAGGACAAATTAATAATTCTTGAGACCAACGGGAATTTAACTAGTCCGTTCTGACGGCACCAAATCGCCTGATAACAAGAGAAACGGTTTTTTTTCGGTACCAACTGCACTTCCATATAAAAGATGCGATTTTGTGAGGACATTTAAACTGTAGATTCAAGTTATATGTTATATGTCTTTTGTTACTGAGGATACTTCAATACTTGTACGGGATTTTCGTTGTAGTTGTAATAGTCCTTGTGTCTATTGGTCCGCTCTAAGTGTGTGTAGGGGACCTTGCCAGGCACATCCCAAATCCGAGCAACGTATCAACAATATTTAAAGATTAGGAACTGTTTGACGACCAACGGAACAAAAAAACCTACAATACACAACAATGATGGTCCAGCAATACTGAAAACAGAAGTAGAAAATAAATAAAATGTGAAAGGCTGCAGGCTCCGACAACATAACAGCAGACATAATAAAAACTCTAAATGATTTTGGTGTGAATATCATCACAGAACTTTGTAATGACATAATGAAACAGGCCACATATCTAAAGACCGAATATCATCAATATTCATACCATTAACTAAGAAACCCAGGGCTGTGGACTGTACAGAATATAGAACAATAAGTCTAATGTGTCATTTAACTAAAATACTACTCAAGATAATATAGGAAATAATTAAACAAACAAGATAGACACGGAGGTCGGTGAAGAACAATTCCGTTTTAGGAAAAACAAAGGAACCAGAGAAGCTATACTTAGTATATGATTGGTGATGGATAAATATATAGAAGACCAAAAACGTACCTACATTTGCTTCACAGACTACAGGAAGGTCTATGACCGAGTCCAACATGAACAAATAATCACATGTCTTCAAGAAATAGGCATAGATGGAAAAAGACATCAGACTAATTAGAAATACACACTGGGAACAGACTGCATCAATAAGGTGTGAAAACAGCTACTCTCCATACATAAAAATAAGAAGAGGGGTAAGACAAGGATGCATTTTATCACCAAGTCTATTTAATATCTAGAAAGAGAATATCTTTAAAAATATAGAAGAAATGCCAGGACTCAAGATCAATGGGAAAATAATAAACAACATTAGATATGCAGATGACACTGTTCTTTCAGCAAAAAGTGAACATGAACTACAAAGACTAATAGATCAAGTCAATAGATCAAGTAATGAATTTGGACTGGATATAAATATCCAGAAAACAAGAACCATGATAATCAGCAAGGACACATAAGTACAAGAGCTAAACATAAAAATACATGGAGAGTACTACAACACGTAAAACATTATCAATATCTTGGACACATATCACAAATGAAGGCAGATATGAAGCAGAAGTTAAAAGGTGATAGGAATGGCCAAAAGTACCTTCAATGGCATGAAGAAAATAGTAACATCTAAACAAATAAACCTTTCATCTCCAAAATGAGAATTATACAATTCTACATCGATTCTATATTAATGTATGGATGAGAAACATGGACACTAAATAAACAATTAGAAGACAGAATTGATGCCTTTGAGATGTGAGTATATAGAAGAATAGGGAGAACATCGTGGAAAGGGAAGAAAACAAATAAAAGGGTGCTAAAATACTTACTATGAGGAGGGAATTACTATAGTGCGTTCATAAATAGTTGTCCACCAATATTGTCTATTTTCTCCGTAATTACAGAACGTATAGGCTTCATATTTTGCATGAATGCATTATTTCTTAACCACGTTACAGAATTATGATTATTATCTACATTGAACGGATTTATCACAGCAGTCGCTACGAATGCCGTTTTTAAGGTAGTACTGATTTTATTGTATGTGGAAAATAAATTTTATAGTAATTGCTGGTATAGGCGTATCGTTAATATGCCATAGCATGGGTAAAAATGAAGTACAGTAATCCGAATGTAATATTTTTCTTTCGTTTCATTGAGATTATATGTAGCGATATATACATTTAACAGTTAAACCTGTATATAATTGTATAATTGTGGAAAGTCTTCGCTCTGTGTACATTCTTTAACAGTAACTTCGGTTTCAAGTGCATTTCAGTAAATGGAGTATGTTCTTTTCTAAGCCATATGTTAATATCTTCATTAGTAGATGAGGTTGTACGGATCTTATCTTTACATGCAATAACATTATGGTAGGAAGCTTGTCCATAACTAGACAGGATGGTCTATCTAATGATGGAAGTACAGTCTTTTCTAACCAATTTCTAAATATATTACCATTCAACTCAGCATAGTAGTCTCGATTATCGGTAGATATGTAAATGAAAATGAGTTCACCATTCTTCAAAAGAACATTTTGTCTGCTACCTTCATTTACCATTATTTATCTTTGACCTTTGCTGCTTTGTTCATATCTTTTAATAGTTCCATCTACAGATGGTCATTCCTTTTTTATTAGTGTTGTGAGCGTTAATCCACGTTTCATCCGTATATACAATATCGTAGGGAGCTGCGTAGCACAGTGTATATGAGTGGTCCTGGGTTCACTCCCCAGTTGAGGTGGAAATGTTTTTCAGATCGCAACGGCTTCCAGGCCGACCCGACCTTAAAAATGGGTACCGGATTAATCCGGGAAATAAAGACTGTGAGGAAGAGGAGATGGCTACCGCCCTCATTTGTAGAGCCTGTGAAATATGAGATCACTAACATCTCACACCCCTACGGTATTAATAATTGCTATGGGTTACTTCACTTTTTTTACAATATCATACTTTTCTTTACGCATCTCTCCTGATTTGTCTGAAATATTTACGTCTCATAGTTACTAAATGTAGTTTTCTCACAAGACGCTTCTGCTACATGTATGTAATTTAGTTTTAGAAATATGAATATTGTTGTTCTTTTCTGTATACATTTTCAGTGTCGTTAATGTCAAAGTTTCTTTGCAATCCAAAAGTCTACGAATTGTTCTCTTAATTATTTTCTTTAACAAAATTGTGTACAACATTTTTTCGTCCTCTCATTTAAAAAACAACAACAACTATGGTTATCTTCGCGTAACCACCATCTATTGCCTATTGTCTTTCCCCAGGTGGTTTGTGATCCAATCTTGCCGTTAAGCGTAGGGGTGATTGGAGCTCGAGCTTGCGTTCTAAAGCCAGATGTGTGGCTTCGGCTGTGCTATGACCATGTCTGTTCAGGATGTCCCTGAATTTTCTATCCATCTTTTCCGTGGTCTTCCTCTGGCTTTGTAACCTGATCTCATTTTGTTATATGTTTGTACGGGCAACTTTTCGTCATGCATTCTCATAATATGGCCAAACCACTTGATCTGTTCTCTCTCTATGTAATCTGTACAAGATATTACACCTATTCTTTCCCTGATATATTCATTCCGCAATCTGTCAAGCATGGTGACCCAGGCAGCTTTCCTCAAGCATTTCATCTCACATGTCACTATCTTTATGTAATGTGAAAATTTCTTCTTCTTTCGTTCACTTGAAACATGTCTATATCTGTAATTCTGTCTCCTTAATAAAACTCACTGTCTTTTGTAGTTCATGCAGTGTCCCATAGAGCTTTCATTCCAGTGTTGTTTCCTCTGGCCAATATGTCTGCCTCAGCGTTTCATGCTCAGAACACTCTTGAAGTATATGTTTGGCACTCTGTGCTACCTGTCCACATGTACACATGGCCGTGTTGCCAATCTTGAACTTTGTATACATGTGACTGCGGAGTCGGTTGTGTTCTGTTCTGAGACGTAAAATTATAACTTGTTCTGATCTGTTCATAATGTGATAGTCATCTTGTGTTGGTGTTTGTGGCTTTCTTATTGACTTGATCATCTGTTTTTTCTGATGTTAGGTGATTGGTATATCTGGTTGGTCTTCGGCAGCACCTTCCTTAGCCAGTTGGTCTGCTTTTTCATTTCCTGGTATTCCACAATGAGAGGGTATCCACTGCATGGTTACCTTATACTAGTACCACACTTCGCTAAGTAGTTTTTTCAAGTCTGTTAGTTTTCCAGACTGGAGAGCTTGAAGCACTGACCTTGCATCTGTCAGGAATACCACATGCTGTAGGCCAGAATTGGAGTTCAGCAGTTTTTTAGCTGCCACACTAATTGCCTGGATTTCTGCATCATAATTATTGCAGAATTGTTATGTCGGTGTTCTGATTGTATCTCTAGGCTTGTGTGGATATTCTATATATACACCTGCACCTCCATTCCTCACAGCATTCTGTGCTGACCCATCTGTGTATACTCTGACCCATATATCTTGTGGATATTCCTCATCCAGGAAACTGAGGGTGACTGTCCTTCGCTGCACACTGTTCCGTTCTACTTCGCTTAGTATTCCTTTCACATGGGTCTGAATGTATATTGACATTCCATCCCTTTCACTCCACGGGATTTGTTCTGGTACAGACCTTAAGGGGCTGTCAACTTCAGGTAGGTCTGTAAGTTGTCTACAGATTCGTTTAGCTTGATGGATAAAGCTGCTTCTTTTCAGTCGCCCCATTGCTAGATAATGGAATCTTTCCTTCATTGGATGACTTGGCATACTGTCTGAAACCTGCTTGCTGTGATACCAGAAGGTTTTCACTTTCAAGGTACCACTGCATCCTAAGATTGATAATGCGTTCCATTGTTTTGCATAGACAGCTTGTGAGGCTGATGGGCCTGTAGTTGGAGACTGTATTGCCATCTTTTCCTGATTTGAGGAGTGGTATCATTATTGCTTCTCTCCACGCCTGTGGTATATTACCTGTTGACCAGCTTGTGTTAAAGATCTGCAGTAGCTTTACTCTTGCTGCAATTCCCAGGTTTCTAATCATTTCATTGGACACTCTATCAGCTCCAGGGGACTTTTTCATTTTCAATTTGGATATTGCATGCTCCAGTTCTCTCATTGTGATTGGTGTCTCCATGACTTCATGTATAGATTCGCCTTGTCCAATGTTTTGCTGGTTCTCTCGAACCTCCTGTTGTTTGTCTGGGCTGACTTTGACGTTATTGTCTTCTGCAAAGGAATCTGCAAAGTAATCAGCTGCATGTTTATCTGTTAAAATGTTTCTATCTTTATAAAGTGTGATTCTGGTATTTCTCCCTATACCTTCATCATTTAGTTGTTTTACAAGTTTCCATAATTTCCTAGTATCTCTTTCTAGGTTCAGCGACTCAGTTTTTTCTTTCCAGCTGCTCCGTCTGGCTTGCAACTTGGCTCTTTGAAATTTAGCCTTTGTTTGCTGATATTTGTTGTGATATTCTTGGCTAAGTCTGTTCTCAGCCTGCTGTCTAGATGTTTCCATCTCATTTTACAGCTTTTCCAGTTCATCATTCCAGTAGGGTTTGTAGTTTTTGCGTGCCCCCCTGGGTATGGTTTTACTAGCGGCATGTAGTATACATCTATTAAATTCACTCACTACTCTATTGATGTCTTTGTCCAAGTTCATGTCCTTAGCTAGAACACTGGTTAAATGCTGGTACATTTTCCAGTCTGCACTTTTATATTTCCACCTAGTGAGCGTGCTGCTGTCCTTGGTAAATTCATTGTGGATTTCCAGAAATACTGGTCTGTGGTCACTACCTCCAAGCTGCTTTCCAACAACACGTGTGATGTTCCATTCCAAGCCTGGTGAGTGGAATGCTAGGTCTGGTGTAGAGGTGGTGTGCCATGCTCTCGAGTAGAAGGTTGGCGAGTCTGCTGGCTGGTTAATAAGGATGAGATTATTTTCATCCTGCCAGCTCTCAAGTTCCTCACCTCTCTTGTCGATATGATCGTAGCCCCAGCTCTGAGAGTGGCTGTTGAAGTCACCACACACCATAAGTCTCTCTTTGTCTGGAATTGTATCTAGTGCCAATGGTTTATCATTTGGGCAGTAGTAGTTCAGGAGATGGAATTCTGCACTGTCTGTTTTTAGGTGGAGCATCTGGTATTCTTCCCCTTCCATATATACTTCCAGCTGACATGCGCTGATGTTTTTAACAAATGTGAGAATTTCACCCTTTCGCCTGTCCTTTCTGTCAGACTGGTAGCACTGGTAGCCTCTGATTTTGAATGCTATGTCGCTGCTGAGGTGTGTTTCATGGATACAGCATATATTAACTTAATGTGAAGATGAGATAGACCAGGTTTGGCACAGGTAACACAGTGGTGGTAGGAATATACTTTAAATCATTTGTCTCTTAACTTCCATCTCGATCTTGGGGTGAAGAAGTAGTGGCGACAGTTGGTATGTTACTGCATTTGCCTTTTGACATCATCTCTATTTCTCTATCGAGGCTTCTATTTTCTGTAAAAAATACTACCGAGATATTTGAATCACCGTGACAGTGTGAAATACTATGAAATAGAGTTTTACGTCGCGCCTTTTGTGAAAAATATGTGTACAATCTCATAGTTATACTTTTTATACTATTATTTTAATATAATGAACTACAAAATCTCTAAACAAAATTCTTACTTAATTTGTCACCCATGCAAATATTAATTGACGTTCTAAGATCGTGCTATTCGATGCAAGAAGATGCTCACTAAAAACATTTCCCCGCAATATAGTGAAATCAACGATGACGGTCTTCTCATATAATCGTGCATAGAATTGGTTAGTACATTCACACTTTGCCTAATAGCCAATGAATAGCAAGAATGCAAAAAATACAACAATAAACAAATAATACGCAATTTTCTTCATTGACAAAAAATATAGTAATTTTCAATGTAAACCCGTCTATTCTTACGACTATCAAATGAAAAGTTTGCTACCTTAAAAACGGCATTCGTAGCGACTGCTGCGATAAATCCGTTCACTGTAGAAAATAATTAATCATAATTCTGTAACGTGGTTAATAAATAATGCACGCATGCAAAATATGAAGCCTATACGTTTAGTCGTTACAGAGAAAATAGACAATATCGGTGGACAACTATTAATGAACGCACTATAAGAGAAATACAGATTAGGCAATTAACATATTTTGGGCACATTAAAAGGCATGACACCTTATTGAAGACCTTACTTGAGGGTAAAGTCAAAGGGAAGCCAGCAAGAGGTAGACAGAGATACGTGGGAAAGTAACATCACACGATGGACTGGTTACAGTCTAGCAGAGTGCACCGCCAAAACAAAAGACAAGGGATGTTGGAGATCTGTTGCAGCCAACCTTCGTTACGGAGACGTCACTTGATGATGATGAAGTGACTTGCGTACACAGTTTGAATGTCATGAGCAAATCACATCTTTTATACGGAGATTAGTCAAGCACGGAAAAACCCGTTTACTCTTGTTGCCAGGCGATGTGGTGCCATCAGAACGAACTGGTTCAATTTCCGCTGGTCTCAAGTACTTTTATGGGAGCACAACGAAACACAAAATATCCCGTAACTAAAGCAATGTTGTTACAACACCAAACAGCAATATGTTTCTACAATAAGAATAAAATAATGGACTTAATCGAACATGTACTTAGAGTTACTGAAAACAGATTGCCACTATAAGCATTAAAATGGATAACAGATGGCAAAGAAAAATAAGAAGAACAAGAAACTCTTCGGAGAACAACCATCAAAATGAGTATGCCTATGGGTCTCAACAAAACATAGTAGCATCTCATCGCTCGAACTTGGAGATAATTGCCCTGTGCTCCATATTCGGAGCTGAAGTAAGAAAGATATATAGACCGCGATAAGGGGGACACAATATAAATACATAACAAACGAGGGACTAATTATTCACTAGTACATACTGATTTTTCTGACCAGTACTCTCCACATAGGAGTGCAGTAGCCTAGTTGATAGTGAACTTGCTTACTATCATTGGGTTACAGCGTACCAGGTTCAAAATCACGTCTAGACAAAATCAATAATACTGGCCGTTTCGTTATTTACCGTCTGAAACGATTGTTCCTCCAGTTGACCAGCTGCAAACGGGTTACTGACTCATGCGTTAAGAGAGGTAAAGACAATAAGGGAGGGAACTGGCAACCCCACCTAATAGTTGCTGCGGTGTAGTACATGAAGGGTTATCTTCATCCCTGATATCAGGTTGCTGTTATGGGACCGACGTATTCTCCAGAAAAGGTGTGTCAAACTCAGAAAGCACCATGGGGGGCATAAGATACTTTGAGTACACCGGCGGACCACATTAACAAATCTGAGAAACACTGTGATCGTATTAAATAATATTTCATTAATTTGCATGCTTACTACAGCGGATTTATTAAGCTAACGCCACTCAACGCCAAATATAACAATTGTAATTCAACATTTATTTAAGAAAATTCAATCATTTTTACTCTTTAATCAGTATTTTGTCCTTAGGTTTGATGCCTCTTTTTCATATCAATTTTCCGTATATCTGGCTGAAATGTATTTATAGTTACGAACTTCATCAGGGATGACAAGTGTTCATCGGTCAGCCTTGTTCTCTGAGAAATTTTCGTTAATTTCATGAGGAAAAATAACTATTCTCACACATAGGTGGAACCGAACATTGCCATAATCCTAGTTGAAAACTTTCTGAAGTTTGTAAACTTTTCAGGAAGGTATGAATAGAAGCCAGGTATTCTGACTATTATATACTTCGCTGTGAGTGTAGAATCAGACTGCATTTCTAATAGCTCCATCTACAAGTTTTCCTCTGCTTTGACAACATCAAAGTTGAATGGTGCCAAGTATTATGCAAAATCGTATTCAAAAGATGAGAAATCACTAAATCTTTCCTGGAACTCTTTTTACACTAACTCTAAGTGATTCTCATATTTAGCAAAGGTAAGTATAGATTCGTCATTGGCCTGATTTTTTAGTTCTTTGCAGTTAGGAAAATTAACCACATTTTCACGTGATAACTGTGTTTTGTAAAGAAACACCTGATGTCGTCTTACAACTGAGTGATAAGATTGTTTTTGCCTTGTAATTTCAAATTAAGATCACTTAAATGTGCATTAATGTCAAAAGAAATCGCTAGATCCTGGATCAAACGTTCATCTTTCATCTGTGGTTTTACCTTTCATCTCCAAAAATAAAATAAAATAAAATCTTTTCAGCACTTTGTGACACGGCAATCAACGGACTGCTGTGTAGAATGGAACATCGGTGAACTATCCATGTCTTCTAACAGCTGACTGAACTGTCGATGGTTGGAGAGCATTACATTTGATAAATTCACTGTTTTTGTGACCATACTAAGCACGTGATTCAATTTTAAAGTCTTTGAACACAAATTGTGCTGATGAATAATGCAATGAAAATGTGCAAATGATGAATCTGGATACGAGTCCTCAATTTTTGTTCGCAACTTGGCAGCAACACCATTATGTTTGCCAACCACATTCGCAGCAATGTCATTAGATAAACATACAAGTTTACTGATATCAAAATCATTGTCATGCAAAATCTGCTCGATTTTTTCAAAGATGTCTTCGCTCGCTGTAGTGTCATGCATTTGGATTAGTTCAATCTGTTCTTCATAAATATTGAATTCTCTGTCACAGGCCCTAATAAAAACTGCAAGCTGTGCTATTCCAGTGATGTCAATGGTCTCATCAATAGCAAAAGAAAAATGTTCACATTTATATGATTCTGCCTTCAACTGTTGTTTCAAATCATCTGCCATTTCATCAATCCGTCCAGCCACATTGTTCCTGGTTAACGAAATATCATTAAATAACTGAGCTTTCTGTGGGTACATAATGTCAGCCGCTTTTACAATCCAGTGCTTTACGAAATTTCCTTCACTGTAAGATTTCCCACTAAAGATGACCATTCGGCTGAGTTCATTGCTTGCAGTAACGGAAGTGACATTGGCTTGATCTATTTTTGTAAAACATGTCTTTTTCTGTATCAAGTTAGCCGTCAATTCCTTGAGTCTTGAAACACGCATTAAGCCCTCATATTTATTGCAGAATTGATAGTTGGTTTCATAAATTCATAAAGTTGTACTCTTTTGGCGTGGCAATGATGTTTTTGCATACTAAACAATGTATCTTTCCATTTACCATTGTACACAAATACTGTAGTTCCCATTTTTCTTGAAATACTCGCCTTTCTTCATCAAGTGTCTTTTTTTTAGTGATGTGGCCATTTTAAACGGTGTCAGTTTAGGCAGTACTTCATAAAAACAAATAATATAATTACCGGCACGATTCCACAAGATACACTTTATTATTGTTTTAAAATTTTAACATTGCAATAACAGCATGTCTGCTACTTCCGGTCTATGTTGCCAGCTTTCATAGAAAGAAAACCCTTCTGGCTTAAAATACCTGTATTGTTTTCTTGGCACCGTGCCACATTTGTTTTATAGACCCAGTTTAAAGTATTAAAACTGCAATTTTTGCCATTAAATGTGACAATTTCAGTGTCCTTTGTGCATGCGGCCTGTGGGCCCCACGTTTGACATAACTACTCCAGAATACTTCTGTAGCTGTTTACTATATTCTTATTGAATGACTGAGACTACAATATCTAGATGATGTTATTATTCGTCTACTCTGTAAGAACACTAAAACCTCGTGCTCTGTTTGTGTGTTAAATTACTAAATTAAGTATCAATCAATCAATAAACCCATAACCCTTCAGGGTCGTAGGGGTACCACATTGGATGCTTTAGCACACAGAGTCCTCCAGCGAATTCTATCCTCAGCGATGCGGATGAGTGTGGAAATATCTAGCCCTGTCCATTCCTTGATGTTGTCTGTCCATGTCTTTATTTGTCCTCCTCTGCTTCTTCCACCCTCGACAGTTCCCTGCAGTATTGTTTTTGACAAGGAATCGTGCCTGCATATATGTCCGAACCATGCTAGTTTTCGTCGTTTCACTATTGAAAGCAATGGCGCCTGGACACCTGCACACATCTCTACTTTATTTCTTACGTACACATTGGTCTTATGTTCCCTATAGGAAATTCGTAGAATTCTTCTGTAGCATTTATACTCGAAAGCCTGTAATCTTCTCTCCATGTCCGCAGTGAGTGTCCAACTCTCACAACCATACAACACAACAGAAAGCACCAGCGACCTATACAGTTTGATTTTCACTCCAACACTGATGTTGCTTTTCCAAATCACAGTCAGCCTTGACAAGGACGCTAAAGCCATCTCCAGCCTTATTTTTAGTTCTGCTTTGCATTTACCATCGCTGCATATACTGGATCCGAGGTATTTGAAGGTATTCACCTCTTCAAGCTTATGTCCATTCATCATGATATTAGTCTGGTTTTCTGTGTCTCTGCTGTTTATCAAGATTTTGCTCTTATCTGAATTGATTTCCATTCCGTACTTGCTGGTAACTTTTTCTAACTTTGATGTTAATTCTTGAAATGATTGTTCTGACCCAGCTATAAGATCAATATCATCTGTGAAACGCAAGTTGCAAATAGGGCGACCTCCGATCGATATAGACGTGTTGTAGTCATGCAATGTCTCTTGTATGATGTGCTCTAAGTATATGTTAAAAAGTACTGGGGACATTATGCATCCCTGTCGAACTCACACAGTTGTTTTGAAGAACTCTCCAATTGTATTGTGTGACAAGACAGTACTATTTGCATTTTCTTAAAGAGCTCCAATAATGTCTATAATTGTTGTGTCAATATTAAATTTCCTCAGTATGTGCCACAGACCATCATGCCAAACACGATCAAAGGCCTTTGTAAAGTCAATTAAGTTGTGGTATAGATCACGTTGGTGCTGAATATGTTTTTCGATTAGTGTTCGGATGTTAAATATTTGTTCAACAGTGCTTCTGTTTGCTCTGAAGCCAGCTTGTTCTTCTGCAATTATTTCTTCCGACTTGTGTTTTATTCTGTTAAGTAGTATTGTGTGTATCACTTTACTGGGGTGTGTTATAAGGCTAATTGTTCTGTAATTTGTACACACTTTCAAATTTCCTTTCTTGGGAATTGGTATTATTAGTGATTGTGTCCACTCAGTGGGCCATTGTTTTGTGTTCCATATATTTTGGCATATTTTGGTCATAATATTTACCACATTAATGCCCCCGTATTTCAACAATTCTGCTGGAATGTTGTCTACACCAGGTGACTTCCCTCCTTTCAATGTTCGTATGGCCTCTTTTATTTCATCTACTAGAATTTTTGCATTTCCTATTTCTCTGTTGTTTAGTTCAGAATTCTGTAATATCGTGTAGTCAGGATTACACTTGCAGTTATACAGCTCCTTGCAATACTCTGTCCATCTTTTCACTATATCTGTTGTTTCATTGAGTATCTTTCCGTGTTTGTCTTGTATTGTAGATATCTTTGGTCTATTTGGCTGTGTTATCTTTCTTAGAGTGTCGTATGCTACCTTACTGTTTCCGCGTTTAATACCTTCATTGATGGTTTCGCATTTTTCCTCTAGCCACACTTCTTGTGCTTGTTTCATTTTCCTTCTGATGTTTTTGTTTATTTTGCTATATTGCCCTGAAATTTCAGGGGCCTCTTTCTTAATCTTTTTCATTTCCTTCCGTTCGTCACACAATTTTAGGATGTCATCTGTTACCCAAAGTTTGTGTGTTATTCTTCTTGTCCCTAGTATTTCTGTTGCTGATTCTAATAAAGTTCCTTTCATGGTTTCTGTGAGAGAGTTAACATTTTCATTTACAAGGTTTAGAGCTGCAAATTTTCCTCCCACTGTTGCCTCAAAAATCTCTGCTATTTCTGGATCTTTCAATTTTTCTAAATTAAATCTTAATCGTGTGCATTTGTTTTACGTATTATTCTTTTTAATCTTAATTTTGATCGTCAATAGAACTATATCATGGTCACTACCGATGTCTGCTCCTGGAAAAGTTCTTGTTTGTGCTTTGTTTATGCTGGACTTGAATTTTCTCGGTGTAAGAATGAAATAAATTTGATTATGTATGTCTGCTTTTGGAGCATGCCCCGTTGTTCTTCTGGAAAGCTGTGTGGGAATAATGCATTTGCAAGAGTAAATTGTAATTTATTGGCAAAATCCAATAGTCTTAGTCCTCGTTCATCCTGTTCCAAATTTCCCTACTGTACCGGCCCATTGATCATAAGCATCAGGTCCTACTTTTGCGTTCCAAACGCCTAGTACTATTAATATATCTTTTTTTTTGGGATATCCTTTATTGTGTCTTCTCGTGTTTCGTAAAATGCGTCTATTTCCTCTTCGTCATAATCGGCAGTTGGGGCATATACTTGAATTATCGTGATGTTTATGGGTTTAGCTGCTACACGTATTGTTATAAGTCTGCTGTTTATAGGGGAGCAACTAATGATAGATTTAACTTTCTCTTTGTTTACAATAAACCCCACTCCATGTTGGCGTTTTGTTTCATCTCCGCTATACCATATTTTGTGACCGTCATCTGTTGTTGTTTCACCAAATCCCGTCCACCTTACCTATGTCATGCCCATTATGTCCCATGTATACTTGTTTAATTATTGTGTAAGTTCGCTGACCTTTCCGCATGCGTATAGCGTGCGCACATTCCATGTGCCGATAACAGTTTTCGGTAAGTTTAAGAGCTTTGTTCTGTATTCTCTGTGTGTGATTATCCATTGTAGTATTTCAGTCACCCTATTAAGTATACAGGTTACTGAATATAACTATTAATATAAAATAATCAGAAATAACAATAAAACAAAGAACAAAAACAATTATCGACGTGTCAGTCCTATTGGAACCTTTATCAAGAAACAAAAACCAATTAAGACAACACAACTATAAAGAAAAAAACCGAGACTTGGACAATGGTTTCCCTACAAAAACCATTGCCAAAGTGGCCATTTTAGCGAGGCTTTTAGATTAGGTGCAGAATTATGCATTCAATAATGATACAGCAATCGGCATGGGAAAAATGTTGAAATGGAAATGCAAAGTATAAGATGAAAAATGCAAAAACAAAGAAAGAGGATACCAATTCGTGATGCCGGGAATGGGGGGGTGGGAAGTGTGGCGGGAAATAAAAGGGGAAAATATAGAGAATGAAATTAGTTCACATGGGGGAGGGAAACTACAAATAGATAAAGAGAACATAGAAATGTGCAAGGAAGAATAGCAACTGATAGCAGTGGGATAAATTTACATAAACATACTATGATATACGCTCTATACGGGATATTACTTTTTCACTCACAATATATATATACACAACATATCCTATTACGACATTTCTCTATCATCAATTAGAACCCATATCTAGTCCTGCATTTCCATCTCTTCCCTTGTCGCTTTTCGGAGAGATAGCAACCTTCGTGATCTCTTGTTCATTCTAGTCTGCGCAGCTCTGTAGGTCAATTAGGAACTGTTCCTTGCCCCCGTACTTGTTTAACTTGCTCTTTTGTTTTCATAACTCCCAGACTTCAGTTCCCTAATTCAAATTCGAGATCCAAGACTTTTCTCAAGTTTGTCTCCGGTGGTCATTCATATCAACAGTCATTCACATCTACCACTCCTATATAATGTATATATATCTAACACATATACAACTCCTACTTTCGAGATCCAAGACTCTGTCTCATGTTAGTCCCGTAATTTAATATACTCTATCATATCTAACTGTTGTGGTATGAAGTATAATTGGTGAAACAGGTAGACGTTTGGCTGATAGATTCCATGATCACATCATGGAAGCACTGCTTTTTCTGTAACTGGTCTGTTACATTGATATTCAAACTGCAACAATTAATGAGGATGTTGCCCTGCGTATTGATCGTGCCAGTGCAGCATTCGGGAGCCTTCGTGCCAATTTCTGGATCAGGCGTGGTCTCGGTTTGATAACTAAGTTGGACGTGTACCGCGCAGTGGTTCTACCAACACTGCTTTATGCTGCGTCATCCTGGACTGTCTATGCGAGACACGCTCAACAGCTTAACTATGTTCATCTTCGGTGCCTACGAAACCTCATGGGAGTACGTTGGCAGGATCGTGTACCAGATACGGAAATTCTTCAGAAGTCCAGTATGCAAAGCATCCATGCAATGCTGACTAGGTCCCAACTCCGCTGGACTGACCGCATCGTCTGTATACCAGACAAGCGCCTTCCAAAGAGATTATTCTATGGGGAGCTTTGCGAGGGTAAACGTTCAAGTGGAGGGCAGAAAAGGAGCTTCAAGGATCACCTAAAAAGCTCTCTCAAGCACTGCAACATCGATCCTAGCTCCTGGAAGACTACATCACTTGATCGCTCAGCCTGTCACACCCAGATCACTGCTGGCATCACGAAATTTGAAAAAAGAAAGAACACTTCGGGCAATCCACAAGCACAAGAAGCGGAAGGACAAATCCGTAAATTCTCCTACCCCGAATCTTCAGCACTCCTGCATGCACTGCAATAAAACGTTCCGTGCACGAATCGGACTCATCTGGCATCTACGAACTCACAAACAAAATTAATTAATTACCAATTTTAATTATTATTTTTTCCATCGCATTTAATGTTTTTCATGCCATGCTCATCTTCGCTTATGTGAAGGAGGAATATCATCAATTAGGGTGACTGACAACGTCGGTCTTTGAAATATTGGCTCATTTGTCTAATGAGGGCGGGGGGGGGGGGGTGTGTCTTACAGCCACACGGTAAGAACATTAATCACCGTTTTGTGTGATGTACCCACCACTTTTTTTTTATAACCTCTACTCCCATATTCCATTTATCCTTGTAACTATTTTTTATATGTGCACGCTCATCAGCAATTGTCTGTGTGTTTGCTAGATTTCAGTGTATATGTTATATGTCTTTGTTGTTTCTGTTGATCATATTGTATTCCAATCTGTCTATTGTTTATGATTATACCCTATTGTGTAATTGTGTTGCTTCATTCACATATCTTGACTTTTGTTATTGTTTTATTTCCTCAGTTTATTTATGTAACTGTTTTACAGATTGGTACCTACACATAAATATTTGTATTTGTATATGCATATTATTTTACATGGTTCTATGTATCCTTACTTTTGGGCACACATTTGTATGTGTGCATTTCTTGTGTTATAGTAACACACGTGAATATCTTCATGTGAACGAATGTGTATTGGAATACATGTATATATCTATATGTGTGCGAATGTTTCTGTTATATGTATTTATGTGAGAAAATGTTTATGTGGATGCAGGTACATATATTTATGTTGATGTTTATTTTGTGTCAAAATGTACACCTATTCTTGTATGAACCCATACTTGTGTTTGAATACATTTAAATGCTTATATATTTTGTGTGTGTATCTTTCTTATATCTATGTATTGATCTTGTTAGATATATACCTGTGTGTGTGTGTGTGTTCCAAGTATACTTGTTTATGTATGTATATTTATTGTTAGATATATACATGTTCCTAGTATACTTGTATGTGTATTTGTATATGTATGTATATGTGTATATAAGTGTATGTGTATGTCTATATATCTATATTTGTGTGTATATATATATATATATATATATATATATATATATATATATATATATATATATATATATATATATATATATATATATATATATATATGTTGTTGTGTATGTAGGCACCTTTACATATGTATGCATCTGTATTAACATGTATGCTTACATATTAGTATGTACTTCTTCTTTCCTTCTTCTTTTACCCTTTACGGCTTTACTGGTGTCGAGGGAGATACAATGTTCTTATTCTCACTTTTCTGGCAATTTCAGATAATGTTATTTGGTGTTCTCTTTGATGTTGTTGATCCAGCGTACTCTAGGTCTACCCTTGGCTCTTCTTTCTGCTTCTCCTCTCTTCATATATGCTTTATAAACTAATGAATCACACGGCATTCTTTCCAGATGACCAAACCATTGTATCTGTTGGTTTTGTATGTATTGCAGAATTGATATGACACCCACTCTTTCTCTTATGACATTGTTTCTAATTCTGTGTCTTCTGGTCACTCCTGTGGCTTTTCTCAGACATCTCATCTCTGTTGTAACCAGTTGTCTCTTATGTTTTGTTGTTATGGACTATGTTTGACATTGGTAGCACAGGGTTGGAATGAAGATACTTTGGATAAGATGTTTTTTTTGTTGACATTGGTAGCATTTTGTGTTGCAATAAAGGGGACCCAGTATTTAATTCGCTTTGCTACAACGAATGTATATTTCGGTGTCCATCTTTCCATTTGAAGAGAAAGTATGTACTTATATATATATATATGTTTAGTTGTGTGATTGTATGTTGATGTGCATATATTGTCATGTAAATTTATCCCACATGCTATCAATTACTTTTCTTCCTTTCACATTTCTATGTTCTCTTTATCTATTTGTATTCTCCCTCCCCCCAGTGTACTAATTTCTTTCTCTTATCATTTCTCCTTTTATTTCCAGCCACCCTACTTTCCCTCTATCCCCATTCTTGGCATCATGAATTGGTGTCCCCTTTCCTTATTTTTGCTTTTTTCATCTTATACTTTGCATTTCTATTTCAAAATCTTTCCTATGCCCAATTCTGTTTGTCAATATTAAATGCATAATTCTGCCCCTAATCTAAAAGCCGCGATAAAATGGCCACTTTCGCAATGGTTTTTGTAGGGAAACCATTGTCCAAGTCTTGGTTGTTGTTTTTTTTGTAGTTGTGTTGTCTTAATTGGTTTTTGTTTCTTGTAAAGGTCCCAATAGGACCGTCACGTCGATGATTGTCTTTGTTTTATTCTTATTTTTTATTATTTTATATTAATAATTATATTCAGTAACCTGTATACTTAATTTAGTAATTTAACTCTTGTTTATCTGGTTACTGAGGCACTTTCCATTTTGTCGGACATCCTCCGATATTTTGGCTATTTATATAGGTTTGTATGTACTCCATCAGAACACTACAATGTCATGCTCTGTTTGTATGTACTCCGTCAGAACACTACAATGTCATGCTCTGTTTGTGTGCTCTTACTGTTAACGTGTTCAACGTCATCTACGGAAGCCATTTTTGTTGGTGTTGTTGACAATTGATGAGAAATTAAAGGTAAAGGTCAGCTGAGTTATGAATCAGCGTCATAGCAACCAGTTTCCCATAAGTGTTCAGATTTGAAACCTGACTACTTTGAAGCCTACCACATTTGTTCATTAATGTTGATGTCATTCCTCAATATTCCCAGAGCATGATATCTGGTACACTACTTCCTTATGGCTGGGCGAACCATGTGAGTATGTTTACTTCAAACTAGGAATAACGAGTGGACTCAAAATCCAGATTTGTTGGTCATCTGGTGAATGGCTTAAAATTATACATATGCTTAAAATTATACATAAAATTATACATATGCTGACGACCTGGTGATCTGGTGCACGCAAGAACATGCAACAGTGGCCACTAAACAAATACAAAGAGCTATCGATGCCCTAACCTTATGGGCAAATAGATGGTGCGTCAGCATTAACACAGATAAGTGCAGCACTACACTCTTTACCCTCTCACCAAAACAAAAGCTGGTCATATCAAGATAGATGGAGAGCTCTTGAAAGAAGACAAACAACCCACATACCTCGGAGTTACTTTTGATGATAAGCTGACATGGAAGCAGCACATAAACAAAGCAACAACATAAGCCAGGAGGAAGTTAGCTATCCTGAGAAAACTAAGTGGAACCACATGAGGAGCCAGTGGGAAGATACTCAGTAAAGTTTACCAGCAAGGCATAAGACCACACCTGGAATATGGTTCAGCTGCATGGTGTCCTGCATCAAACACCACATTACAAGATCTAGATAAAGTGCAAAACCAGGCACTTAGAATAATGTTGGGAGCAATGAAATCAACACCATAGCAGAGATGCAGAAAATGGGAAGAATGCAAACACTTGGCGAACGCAAAGACACAAAAGTACTAATTCACGCAGAAAAGTTTCAGTGTATTCCAAGTCATCCAATGAAGGAAAGATTCCAAAAACTAGCAATTGGGCGACTCAAAAGAAGCAGCTTTATCCATCAAGCTAAACGACTCCGTAGACAACTTACAGACCTACCTGAAGTTGATAGCCCCTTAAGGTCTGTACCAGAACAAACCCCATGGAGTGAAAGTGATGGAATGTCAATATACATTCAGACCCATGTGAAAGGAATACTATGTGAGGACGAACAGAACAGTGTGCAGTGAAGGACAGTCACCCTCAGTTTCCTGGATGAGGAATATCCACAAGATATATGGGTCAGAGTATACACTGATGAGTCAGCACAGAATGCTGTGAGGAATGGAGGTACAGGTGTATATATAGAATATCCCCACAAGCCTAGAGATACAATCAGAACACCGACAGGAAAATTCTGCAATAATTATGATGCAGAAATCCAGGCAATTAGTGTGGCAGCTAAAAAACTGCTGAACTCCAACTCTGGTCTACAGCCTGTGGTATTCCTGACAGATGCACGGTCAGTGCTTCAAGCTCTCCAGTCTGGAAAACTAACAGACCTGAAAAAACTACTTAGCGAATTGTCGTACCAGTATAGGGTAACCATGCAGTGGATACCCTCTCACTGTGGAATACCAGGAAATGAAAAAGCAGACCAACTGGCTAAGGAAGGTGCTGCCGAAGACCAACCGGATATACCAATCACCTAACATCAGAAAAAACAGATGATCAAGTCAATAAGAAAGCCACAAACACCAACACAAGATGACTATCACATTATGAACAGATCAGAACAAGTTATAATTCTACGTCTCAGAACAGGACACAACCGACTCCGCAGTCATATGTATACAAAGTTCAAGATTGGCAACACTGCTATGTGTATATGTGGTCAGGCAGCACAGAGTGCCAAACATATACTTCAAGAGTGTTCTGAGCATGAAACGCTGAGGCAGACATATTGGCCAGAGGAAACAACACTGGAATCAAAGCTCTATGGGACACTATATGAACTACAAAAGACAGTGAGTTTTATTAATGAGACAGAATTACAGATATAGACTTGTTTCAAGTGAACGAAAGAAGAAGAAGAATGCATACAACTGCAGCTCCCATGACGGGGAATATTTATGTGCAGTGACTAGCTCAATAATATAATTCAAAATCTTAACTCTGTAGTCACTTCAACTGATCAAGTACTAAACAGATATTCGTCTATCACAGAGTACTTCTACTGTTATGTTATGTTATGTTCCTCCAGGGCCATAGGTGGCGCATATGGCAGAAACCATAGCTTTTCATTTCTGTCTTTGCGGTGCCAGGTCTTTCAATTGTAGCGTGTTGTTTAGGTTCATTGACATTTCTTCTCTATTAATGGTTCTTCGTAGAGTTTCTCTAGGTCTCCCTCTTCTTCTTACTCCAGGTGGCACCCAATATAATGACTGCTGGGGAATTCTTAGGCTGTTCATTCTGAGAACATGGCCGATGTAAGTCCAGCACCTTTGTCTAATGAAGGAAGATATATAGGTTTGTTTGCTTTCCTCTCTTATAGTAGTGTTAGATTTAAAGTCACTCCACTTAACATTCAGAATGGTATGTAGGCATTTGTTTTCAAAGGCGTAGAGTCTCTTATCTGTGACTTTTCAACTTTCGCATCCATATGATAGAATAGGGATGATGTTGGAGTTAAACAACCTGAGTTTTGTGGTGTTTCTTAGTGTGTTTGACGTCCAGATGTTACATAGTTTATTGAAAGCACCCGCTGCAAGGGCAATACGGTGTACAATTTCTTTTGAATATAGGAAAACAACGTTTGACAACAATTGACTTAATAGTAACTATGGTTCTGGTTCATAAACAGCAGTAGGTTTTACGTTGGCAGTAGTTTACACAACCGAACAACTGAGTAATTCAAGACTCCATCATGAAAACAATTTTGAAAAATTTCTCCATCTTGAAAACACACAGGAACTTCTACTGATCAAGTAATAAAAATATATTAGTCTATCACAGAGTACTTCTACTGATCAGAAATTTATGTCATGTTCTTTGAGTGAATGCCTACCATGTTCCTTGAGTGAATGTCTACCTTGTTCTTTGAGTGAATGTCTACCATGTTCTTTGAGAGAATGTCTACCTTGTTCTTTGAGTGAATGTCTACCATGTTCTTTGAGAGAATGTCTACCTTGTTCTTTGAGTGAATGTCTACCTTGTTCTTTGAGTGAATGTCTACCATGTTCCTTGAGTGAATGTCTACCTTGTTCTTTGAGTGAATGTCTACCATGTTCTTTGAGAGAATGTCTACCTTGTTCTTTGAGTGAATGTCTACCATGTTCCTTGAGTGAATGTCTACCTTGTTCTTTGAGTGAATGTCTACCATGTTCTTTGAGAGAATGTCTACCTTGTTCTTTGAGTGAATGTCTACCATGTTCTTTGAGAGAATGTCTACCTTGTTCTTTGAGTGAATGTCTACCATGTTCTTTGAGAGAATGTCTACCTTGTTCTTTGAGTAAATGTCTATCTTGTTCTTTGAGTGAATGTCTACCATGTTCTTTGAGAGAATGTCTACCTTGTTCTTTGAGTGAATGTCTACCATGTTCTTTGAGTGAATGTCTACCATGTTCTTTGAGAGAAGGTCTATCATGTTGAGAGAAGGTTGGCCATATTCTTGGAGAGAAGGTCTGCAATGTTCTTGGAGAGTGCCATTTTGATAAAGATAAGGTCTGCCATGTTCTTGGAGAGAATGTATGCCATGTTCTTAGAGTGAAGGTCTGCCATGTTCATAAAGAGAAGGTCTGGCATGTTCTTTGAGAGAAATTATGTTATGTTTAGAGACGGTTGGCCATGTTCTTCGAGAGAAGATCTGCTATGTTCTTCGAGAGAAGATCTGTCATGTTCTTGGAGAGAATGTATGCCATGTTCTTGGAGAGAAGTTCTGTTATATTTCAAGAAGGTCTGCCATGTTCGTAGAGAGAAGATGTGCCATGTTCTTGCTACAAAGATGCCATAGCTAATATCTATGTTCAGTTCTTGGAGAATGCACTATATCAAAATCAACATGGACAAAAGCTCTTTCCACTTCTGGCAGCCGTTCCAATTTCTGCTGCGAATCAGATGACAGATAATTAGTATCATACAGTTAAATAATATTTGTATTAACAAATAGTTGTGAAATCTGGAAAATAACAAAGCACTGGCGATGATGATGATGATAAAGCAATCTCTTTAACTGTGAATATGTAACTCTTGACAGTACACCACCTTAACTGACAAACTCACAAGTCCTCTTCAATTGAGTAACCGAGGTGACAAACAGAATCATATAAGATTTCTTGTCTCAAAGACCTGCTTGTATTAGAGGGATATATTGATGCATGTTTTAGTCCCCAAAGGGAGGCACTTCAGTACCACAGGATCATCACGTCCTGCCAGGAACTATCATCAAGGACAATACTTCTGGGACAACTAGTTCATCATTTTTCCGTCGGATCAGTGTACCTATCTGCAGTAACACCTGCATGTCATATTACAACAAAAGGACAAAAGTGCAGTGTCCATTGGCCTGCATCTCTTCATTAACCATGGGACCATTTAACAGAAGATAAATTTAAGAAACTAAGACAAGAAATTCTGTGACAATGGGGATTTTATTCACAGAAACTAAGACAAGACATTCTGTGACTTTAAAAGTAAATTTTTTGGAAAGTCCCGAAGATCACACAATCAACACCTGACCGGAACTATGAGTCTACATACACTGGGATGGCTGCTGGAGCGGAGGGCGGAGCACTTTTGGGAATGTCCTGCATGCTGTGAAGCCAGTTTCTAATCAAGAATCAAGAAGAAGAATGAAGAATTCTGTGACAATGTTGATTTTCTTCACTGGTGATAGGGTATAATCCTACCCTCCAACTCTCCTAAGTCATCACCTATGACATGTCTGGAAAGTAGACAATAACCTATTCTCAGCAACCTTAACTAGAAGTCCAGTTCCCAGTTACCACATGGGCAGAACTATAAGTCATGTCACAGAACTAGAAGTTCAGTCCCCTGTTGCTACACAAGCAGAACTAGAGGTCCAGTCCCATGTTGCCATATGAGCAGAACTGGAAGTCCATTCCCTGGTTTACACACGGGTAGAACTAGAAGTCCAGTCCCTGATTGCCACACGTGTGAGAGGAGACTGGTAAATCAACACAAACTAGATGGATAATAGAATATAGAAGCATTGAGGAATTATTATTTGAGAATAAATAATAATGCAGCAAATGGGATTGTACAATGTAGTATGAACCCAGTCAGTTCACATGGCACCTACTCACTATTCACTTCTGATCTAATAATAAATCCTTGATGCTTCTATATTCTATTAGTCATTTACCCATGTCACATCTGAAGCAACCTTGTTTATTTTTATGTGTTATTTATGTTTACATGTAGTCCTAATTGACCCTTGTAGTACTCAGGTCTTCTGGCACCTGCTAATGTTTACTGTTTGTGGTTCTCTAGGAATTTACATACCTGTGCAGTGTGTTTGTGTGTTGTTACTTGTGTGTCGGTTAACCAGTCAATATTTATAGTAGCTTGAGAATATACATGTTGAAAGTCTGACTAAAATTGCATCTTCTTTAGAGATGCTGTGTAGTCAAAGATAGAAAACGTGTCGACTCAAGTTGCAAGGTGAGTAGGTGTCATCTGAGCGAATCTGATTCAAATACTTTTTGCTGCATTATTATTTATTCTCCACTGAACTGTGGTCAGTCACTAAACGCTGGTGGATATCTTGAGATCAGAGCACTTATGGACTGATGGTTTAATGTGCAGTGTGGATGATCTTTGGACTCACTAACTATATTAAAGACTTTCCTTGCAATGTAGATGCATTCCAAAGCAGAATCCATATATCATTTTGCAATTAATGACTGTCTGAACTGAAGGCAGTACACTTCAAGAATCTCCAAAGAAGTTTCATTTCATTCAGCAGATTTAAAGACTAAGTTCTATTTATGGTGATGAACTCTCATCACTTGCTGATTGTATTTCTTCTTCATCTTAACCCTCAAATGTCTCCATCCACTATCTCCCCAAGCAGTTCCAAATTCCTTCATTTTTTAAATAACAGTATTGTTCACTATATCCTTATCCTAAAGATTATCGATGAGGGAAATCTCTCTTATTTCTTGGAATGTGCTTGTATCTGATGTTTTGTCTCTTCTATAAATCTGACTGTGTTTTGTAACTCTTAAAATATAGAAAACACATATTAAAAGGGTTAAGTAGCAGTTTTACATGGAACAATGCACAGAATCAATGTTTCAACCAAATGTTTTTATCAAGATAGGGACAGACAAACACAGAATTGAACAACCAAATCAAGCTGACACTACATGTTAGCCATTTGGCAACTGACAGGTCAGAAATACAACAAAAGAGATGAAGAGAAGTGAGAGCAACTGATATGTGAGTGGTTACATATAGAGAATGTACTGTACATATGGAAAATGCAAAATAGAAAATAAAAGTTTAAACAATGATAGTAAAATAAAACTCTTATCTGGAAAAGATGCGAGCCTTTCAAGTGCAAGCTGAATGAGAGTCGGAAGTACAAACAAACTGGAAATGAGGCAGCTAATGGTACATGATCCCCAACTAGGGTCAGGAGTTTTAAAACCTAATAGAAGACATAGACCAAAAATGAGGAGAGATGTGTAAAAAAAAGTGAAGAGAGAGAGAGAGAGAGAGAGGTATTAGCAGACGTTGTGACTGATGTTCATGTCTGTGGGTTCCAGTGTCCCTATGGTATGGATAAAGTAGTTTTGCTATAAAGCATTTCTTAGGGTTCCACGACCAAATGTCCGTGACCATGAGCACTAATGTGACTAGGGTCACTGAAAAAGGTTGCTACTGGTGTTTTGCCATCACAACAAATGTTGTAGAAAATAAGTTCAGGCACATCATTTATGCAATCATCTGTAAACATTGCACACTACGCACAAAGAAGAAACTGGCCTTCTACTCAGAGAAAATTTTTGCTGCCACTTGTGCAACATTCTATGCCTTGTTGATCACGTCTCTACTTCGCTGGACCAGTCACATCTTCCACATCAGTCAGATAAGCTTCTACAAAGAGATTATTCTATAGTTAACTGTCCGCAGGTAAGCATTAAAGTGAAATCCATACAAAAATATATTAAGTACTACATGAAGACATCTCCTAAACACTGCAGGATTGACCCAAGTTATTGGAAAGCCACAACTCTTGATTTTCCAGCCTGTCATGGTCAGATCAGTCCTAGTAATAAAGACTTTTAACAGAGTAGAACACTGCAGGTAATAGAGTCAAAAGAAGAGATCAGACTGTTGTCCCACAACTCAAGACCTACTAATTTCCTGCGCACATTGCAAAAGGTTGTTCAGATCCCAGATTGGACTAATCAGCCATCTGAAGACTTACAAACAATCAAGCCTCAACTTTTTCAACACTATGCTTCATTTGCAGAGGAACATCAGAATACATAAACAAGGTCTATCATATTTTTTATGCGAAAGGTATGAAAGTGAGTACATCTGCTTATTGTGGACTGCATAGAAAATAAGGAAAACAAGGCTCAAGACATAGAGGATTGACTTAATTATGCTTGGATTTTCTCATTTTATACTGTACAGCTCTAAAAAATGTGGCACTTTATCTACCAACAGAGCACATAACTCCGCAGCTTCAAGTGATAATCTTCAGAAATCTCTGACAATATGCACTTATATACAAAACATCATGACTAGGGCACAAACTCGCAACTTCTTGAGCACAAAGCAAATGGCATAACCTTTATGCAAGAGAAATCACTTAGGAAATGATGATACGAATACACAACTGTGGTCATCCTCTCATGTCCAGTTATTCATTCTATTGATATATCTGTTAAGAAATACTCACCTGCAGGCTCTCTCCGATGTCATGTGACTCTGACAAAACGGTGTCCTTCTCGAGGACAATGTCCACCTCTACTAAAAACTTGGAGCCAAAGTGGAAAGCTCTAACTGTATCCAAGAATAGAATTTTAGGGCTGTAGGGAGACAAATATACTTTTCTATGTGGTCTAGCATGATGTATATGATCTGGTATGTTTCTGGTCTAGCATGATGTTTGTGATCTGGTATGATGTTTTGTTGGTCATGTGAAAAAGTCGTAGATGATTGTACTCAGGTTACCCTCAGTAACTCATGTACTCAGTCCTCTTAATGAAGCACAACAGCCATTGAGAGTTACCACTCATAGCACTTAATTCAGAAACTTCAAGCGATAACCCCCTGGGATCTCAGAAAAAAATCCACTTTGCATACAGGATTCTGTGAGTGGGATTCGAGCCCACAATCTCTTGAGCACAAAATGAATGATTTAACCACTATAACATATGAGTGCCAGTTATATTTTTTTAATTCTTAATTTTCAAACTCCTCTGGATCCCTCCTGTGGCAGGGCAACACATTTCCAGCAGGATATAGAGTGCAGATGAGTTGTGTCATGGTTTTATTCAAGCCAATGACCAGACATTCCGACTTCAGCAACAGAATGTATACATGAAACAAAATTAAGTAATAATCAATAAAATCAACAAACTGGAGTGATTAGCATTTTGTTAGACATCCTACCCCCACCCCCATCAAAGTCTCTCTCTCTCTCGCACACACATGCACGCACACACACATACACCTCCCCCCCTCCCCATATATATATGCTAACATTTTTTTATTATTAATCCGAATTGTGACCAGTCATCACTGCTTGACCTTTTTGCCACTGCCTTGAACACTATTGACTTGACCACAGTCTCCCAGGGTGTGACAGTAGAGATTTTTTTATATTGTTTGATGTGTGAGTGTTAGTGAATATGATCGAAAACAGATTTTTGTCACCATCCATATTCACCCTAGTTGGGAGATATCCAGGTAACCTAACTCACCTGTGATTGGAAGACATCCAGGTGGGCTGACGCACTTGCTTGTCGATGGGAGATATCAAGGTGTGCTGACTACCCTGTATTTGTGAGATATTCAGGTGAGCTGACTCACCTGTAATTGGGAGATATCCAAATTAGCTGACTGGTCCGATAATATCCATGTGAGCTGACTAATTTACCTGTGGTTGAGAGATATCCAGTTGAACTGACTCACTTTTCATGAAATATCTAGGTGACCAAACTCACTTACCTGTGGTTGGAAGAAATCCAAATGAACTAACTCACTTGTGGTTAGGAGATATCCAAGTGAGCTGGCTTACTTATTTGTGGTTTGGAGATATCCAGTTGAACTGACTCACTTGTCACCAGGGAAATATCCTGGTGAAATAACTCACTTACATGTGATTGAGTGATATTCAAACAAGCTGCCTCACTCACCTGTAGTTAAGGGACATCTAGGTAAGCTGACTGATCTGTGGCTGAGTATATCCAGATGAACTGACTCACCTGTGGTTGAGAGAAATCCAGGTGAGCTGACTCAAAAAAGCTGGATCTGCTGTCATACCAGTCACCATCCGTAGCTGTTCTGTGGATGTCACAGCGATAAACTTTGTCAGAAATTAAGCGGTTATGAATGAGGGTTTCGGACAGGAGAAATTTCACAAGTATGAGGGTTTCTGAGAGGTAGAAATTTCACAAGTATGATAGTTTCTGAGAGGTAGAAATTTCACAAGTATGAGCATTTTGGAGAGATAGACATTTCACAAGTATGAGGATTTGTGAGAAATGTCACAAGTATATTGTATCTTGCAGTGTTTCCTGTATTTTTTCAAATTTGCATGTCAGAACAAAGTTACAACTATTAAGAAGATATATTTTCCCAGTGGCATCATGTGGTTGTGAGTCTTGGGGAAATTACAACATAATATAAAAGAAATAGCTTTTCTTAATAGTCCTAAAGATCTTGTACAGAAAAACTATCTAACGTCCGTAAATAGTATGGACGTCTCTAACATCTGTAGAAGACCTGAAATTAGAAGAATATTGGCTCCTCTAAATCATAAAAAAAATGTGACTTAACATATTTTGGACATTTTAAAAAAGACACAATTGGTTGGAATGACTAATCTTAGAGTGAAAGGTTCTAGAAAAATGAAAAAGAGACAGCCCAATATGTTTATGGACAGATCATTGCTTCTTTGATAGTTTCACGTTATGTCTCTGTAGAATTAACACCAGTGGTTATTGATTCCTCAAGGTTTGTCTTTGTAGGACTTATTCTATATTGAACAAATCATTGGACATAAAGATTCATGAGGCTCTTTTAATATGACATTGAACGAAGCAGGACAGCTCACACAGAACAGAGAGGCTTACAGAGCAGCAGTGAGGACATTTGTTCTTATTTCCAATGATTTAAAATGTGTTTCCCTGTTTGTAAAATTCCAGCCTCCTCATAGGGAACCCACAACAACCTGGAACAAAACACTCTACACATGACCAATATTGGATTGTATGTATAATAATTGATTGCAGAAGAATTTATTTATTAAATCAAGTTACGATCTTCTGATACAGTGGAATCCCTCTATAGCACATTCTTTTATAACAAATTTCCCTATATAGCAACACTTTTCAAAATTCCCAGTTATATTTATTCTATGTTGTATGTACTGTATATAGCAAATGTAATGTCTGTTATTACATACATGCATACATCTGTCTGGACCAAGTTGTTATAACAGGATTTAGCTGTATAAACATATTCCAAGCAAACAAAAGAAGAAGAAATCAAGCTAAACATAATGTCACAGAGACCTCATGATACTAAGCCACAATATTTACAGGTAGGGTTAACAGTTTTCTTTCATGTTATTCCTCTTCTGCGATCGATCTCACATTCCTGCAGATTAACAGAATGTAGTCCAGAGAACAGAATATGTTGTGCCGTGGTTTACAGCTTAGCTGCGATATATGTGCCTTTTAGCTAGAGACATCTGACCAGCACTGCTTCTGAGTCACTTTGACCCTCTATAGGATGGAACAGCCACCTCAACCCCAAAAATCTCCTTTAGTACCTTACCTGCCTCCTATGACATGTGTGGTAGGTAACCACTTGCTCACTTGCTATTCTGTGCTCCCTTTTCAAGTTGGCATCACTCTGGAGTCATGCTATTCTAAATACAATATTAAAACTTTCATTGTCTGGCGTAACCAGGAAATTAAGACTTCCGGGCTGTACGTAAAATACCATCAACAATTTTTACCCCAACTCTTTTTATCAACAAAGTGTAAAGAATTCAGAAACCTCTCAAAACATTGTAAAGCCCCCCACTCCCCCCATCCCAAACAAAAATTTTCAGGAAACGTATAACCTACATGACTTTTCAAATTTTTTCTAAAAGAATTACAATTATTTTTTCCCTTCAACTTTTGTCACCTCCCTCCCCATTGTCAACAACTGTCAAAATTTTTTAGATTCCTTTCCTCCCTGTAATTATTGATTTAAATATATGGACAGTCCCTTTCAGTTGATAAATACAACCATACAATAAAGGTTTTACTGCAGAAGATCAACCATGTAATAATGGCTCCAATGTGAATGTGAATAGCGAAAAGGTTAAGCATCAATGACTATAGCTAGCACTCAGGTTGGTGAACAGAGTTAGAGTGCAGTGCAGGCAATGCTGTTAAACAGGTTGTAATGCATAGCTGGCTTCCTAGCAATATGGCTAAGAATGCTGACCATTCAGTAGAATTGGTAATACATTGAAAATATTAGATACCATTGCTTAAGTTTGATGTATTGGGCCAATAGTGTAAACAAAGATGAAGAGAAAATATCCATTCTCTGGAATACATTCTTCTGAAAATTTAATAAGACTGCTGTGCTGCTACAGGAGAGATCCAGCAATGGTTTGAGAATGCTTGCTTAAAAAAAAGGCTGCAAGTTTCATGAGAACAGTATACACTTACCAGCACCAGTTTGGAACCAGCTGACAATGATATACATGCCAATCAAGATAGCTCCTGCAGGATCGATGTATGCAACCTGCTGGCTGTGCACTCGGTCAGCGAACTGTTGGGAACCTAGTGCAGACAGATCATAATGAGCATTGCTTCAGTGATAGCACAAATGATTGTATTAGTGGGAAGATTCTCCTTACTGCACATTAAACCATCTGTCTATAATTTCTATGATCTCCTTATGATAACCCTCAGCATGCAGCAACTTACCACACCTACTCTGTTCATTTACCAGTCTTTGGTTACCTGTATAACATTCTTGTTTAGCCATAACCCTCGACATGATATTCCTGTAGTCTGTTCTGGGTTGCAAATTCACAAGTATTTGTTACATCTGTCACTCATTCTATCTCCTAAGAGTATTAAAAACAACAGCTCATTACATTGCTTGTCTGGTCTACATAGACCAGCAAGCCTGTCTACGCATTCATTTCCTTGAACACCGGCATGCCCTGGCAGAAATATGACATTGATTTTTGTCAGATTAGACTGTTTCAGAGACTCCAACCACTGTCTATGGAGTTAGCATGAACAGATAATTGTCCAATCTACACATCACTAACACAAACAAGTATGTACATAGCATGTTCATCTACATTTACAGGACAGAGATTTTTTCTTTCATTCTCAAGATTACTATTCTGGTTTCTTCCAGGTGGGTTGATCCCAGCAACAATAATATTGCTTCTTTGACAATTTCACATTATGCCTTAGTATGTAGAATGAACACCAGTGGTTATTGATTCCTCAAGTTTGTCTCTGTAGGACTAATTCTATATAGATACTCCCACCACTTTTTCTCGCTGCTGCCCCTGCAGAGCCATCTTTATATATGTCTACTGCTCAGCATTTGTTGCCTTTATATTATGAATAGTCTTCTATTCTTGGTCTGTGTTTTAGGGGCCAAGGTTCTGGGGAACATGGGCTGAATCATTCTGAAAGGGAATATTTGTTAGCTCTTTCCTTTGAGAATGAGTACTTCTTTGACAAAGCTGGTTCTTTTTCATCCAGCTCTGTGGCTGCGTGTTACAGAGTGCATCTGTGATGGCCAACATACCAGATTAAAATCCTGCCACAAGCAATTGTGCATCTGGAATGTTCAGAAAGCAATGGCAAACTACTTCATGTATTTATAATGCCTAGAAAATCACCACAGCCAAAAAAATCTGGGTTGATGGCGATGTCCTGAATTTTTAATGCCACCAATTTTTTGCTAAAGCATAAACTATTTACTCTGCATATCTGAAGTGGTTTTTCCTGAGACTCATATCTAACAAATATTTGCCCAGGCGTATATACTGCACCCCTGACAGCACTTGATTATGTGGAAAAACTGCCACAGGAATGCTTTACTTCAGGGACTAACAGATGATCCATAGACTGCCATAATACAACAAGAAATTAAAAGGAGAATTGCAATAACAACATAAAAACTAACTCAAATGAAAAATCTTTGGCAAGGCAAAAACTGTAAAGCTAGATTATATCAGAATGGAGCAAGCATTTTTCCAGTAGAAGTTTACGGCTGTGAAACATGGACACTTAATAAATCAGTGGCAAATATAACTTATTACTTCAAATTGTGATTTTACAGAAGGTTTTTGCAAACACCTTGAACAGTGAAAAAGACGAATCAAGAAGTGTTAAGAATAGTAAACATGAAAGAATATTATTGTTAATATTGCTATTATTTATAGATTGTTCCTAAACAATATTAAAACAATAAAGCTGATATTTTTTGGCCATATAAAGAGATAACAAAAGCATGAAATAATTAATAATTGAAGGTATTCTTTCTGGTAGCAGGAGTAAGGGCTACCAGAGATGACTAAATAAGAGATATCTCAGTTTTTAAAAATATGCACTTGACTGTGGAAGGTCAACCCGTCTAGAGTTGTGAGCTCAGAACATCCATAAAGAAGACTGTTCTAGAATAAATATATCACCTGAGTAAATAAATTTGATCTAAAGTATGCTTTCATAACACATATCCCATTTAGTGGATGTGTTGTTCATCCCATAACATATCCCATTTAGTGGATGTGTTGTTAGTCCCATAATATATCCCATTTAGAGGATGTGTTGTTCCTCCCATAACATATTCCATTTAGTGGATGTGTTGTTCCTCCCATAACATATTCCATTTAGTGGATGTGTTGTTCATCCTATAACATATCCCATTTAGTGGATGCCCATAAAGTTGTAATCATTCAGTTCAATGCTTTGGTCGCTGCCATAATCTCCATAATTATGCTGCTTGTAGTCACAGAAAATACACCACTCTCCTCTTTGATGGTCTTCCCTACAAAATGAGCAGTAAAGGACCAAGCACAATTCATGTGTCTAACAATCAAATAATTTGTTTATATAATCATGTCACCATCCATGAAACTCTTGTTGACCAAAGCATGCACCTCAGACACTACCAAAATGGTTGCTGATCCAGCATTCCATGGGCTCATGTCCTTGAACTAATGCCATTGTGTGATATATGCATGTGTTTGTGAGCTATTGTTTTGTTCCATTTATCTAGCCCTGGAGGGAGAAGAATTTTTTCTGACACCATCCAGCGCTGGACATTCAAAAAGGTGGTGATCAACAGTTTCATAGATCAACAGATGCAGCACCCTGGAGTGTGTTGTGGTTATATTCTGTTTAGGTGATTGTTAAGCTGTACATGATTGTGTGCGAAGTCAGAAAATAATACTCTGATATTTCCTTCCCAGGAGGTTGATATTGTCTTTAGGATTTGGGTTGGTCATAAAGATTTCTCTCCCAGTTTTTCCCAAGGCCAATCTGTTCACATAATTCTCTTTGTTCACAGATTTCAACATCATTTTAACTGTGTATGGTCATTTGTGTATATGGCTGTTCTTGTTGTGCTCCCTTCTTTGCTAGTCTGTCTGCCTTGTCATTTCCAGGTGAGTTTGAGTGGCCAGGAATCTACTGCATAACAATGCTGACTTCTTAAGATGTAAGCAGCTGGTTGGCATGGTGATATATTTCAACTAGCTCAGGTTTACAGTGTCCATCACATTCTAGTGCTTGAAGAGAGAACATTTGTTAGTCTGTAAAAATCACAATGTTTAGGATTTTTGGTGGAAACGCATCAAATATGATCTTCAGGTGGTACAAGGCAATTTCTAGGGCTATTTCAGCTTCATAGTTAGAAAATATCTCCTCACAGGCCACAAACAGTTTATCTGATGTTTTGTCTGGATATTCTATATAGACACCATAACCTGCTTTGATGGTGGATTTGAACGCAAACCCATCAGTATAGAAATGAATCCATTTTTCTGGGTAGGTGTCTATTGTTTTCTGTGTTGCTTTCATAAGACTTACTGGGTCAGAATTTTTCATTGCATTATCTCTTAATTGTGTCTTGGATTTCTGGCAATTTTAAATCGTGTGTGGTGGCAAACACTCCTCTACCCCCTGCAGTTCCTGTCTCCTGTCCGGGAGACGACAGATGTCCCTAAAATTACTGACATGGCTGAGGACTAATCCCTGTTTTATCTAATAGCCCAGTTGCCAGTTTTCTACAAGTTATTTATTTGGGTGGTCTTTGTTTATTCTTTTGCTTCTTACATAAGCCTCCATTGCAGCTATATCTCTCCGCATCCCAAGGGGCTCCACATCCGCAAGCATTTCGCATGCAGTCATTGGTGCAAATCCAACTGCTTCACCAGCAAGATGCAGGGCATTGTCCTGTACTCTGTACAGAGACTCCACCTTCATTTTGTAACATGTTGTCAGGAGTGCACTGTAGTATGTTAAAGCAGAACATATGTAACCAAGATATAGTCCTCTGAGAGTATCGTTGTCTAATCCCCAAGATGTGCCACTGAGCCCCCTTAGTAGCCAACAACCATCTCAGTGCTTTATCTTTGACACTCTCTACCTGCTTCGTGAGGGTGAGCTGCTGACCGAGTGTGATTCCAAGACACGTGGAATACTCCCCTCTTTACAAACTCTGTGTATCTAACCGTAGATTGACACTTTCTTTGGTCATCCTATGACTCCAGCGATGATTACACAGACAGTTTATTTTCAGCCTCCATGTCTGACAGCAGTTGATCAGTCTTCCCAAATCTCTATCTAGTCCTTTGATTTCTATCTAGTCCTTTGATCTCCATCTAGTCCTGTGGCTGCATTTTCAACAGCCTCATGGTTCATGGCTACCATCAGGTCACCAGCACAGAAGAGGGCCCTTTCAGCTTTCATTTGCCACAATTCTTGCTCCAACAATCTTCATCAACAGACTCTCTCTCCACACTTGACCACAAACAAGTCTGCTGCAAGTCAAAGAAGATGGTCACAGCATGTCTGATCTCCTGGAAATCATCATGCAATTTCTGTGTCAATCTAAATAGTTGGTCTTCTGACTCTACTCTACAGAAATAGTTGGTCTTCTGACTCTACTCTACAGAAATAGTTGGTCTTCTGACTCTACTCTACAGAAATAGTTGGTCTTCTGACTCTACTCTACAGAAATACCGCATCACTCTTTGAATTCTCTACTATCATTACTCGGAAGAAGGTCTTCCGTAGATTGCAAGCATCACCATATCCTCACCTCCAACCATAGGACATCATGAGAATATGATAAACAGCAATAATTCTCACTCAAATCCATTCAGATACCGTACATTAAATCTGAAAGGAAAATAGATAGACACCACTGTTCGAATTTTCTTGAGTTGTTATTATTTTGATTAAACAAATTTCTCTTGTTCCACTCAGCTCAAATGACCAACTTTGGCACACAACACTCAAACAAATCTCAGGAAATACTTCTAGATAGTAAATAGAACTGAACCTATACAACCTTCAATATTACAAAAAATATATGCCTTACCAAACTGTTCATATTTCCTTTTCTACAAGCAAAAAGGTCATTAGAATACCAAACATTAGGTACCTTCAACAAAATATTCATAATGTTCTATAGGTATTCTCTGGTCCTTTCATCTTTGATATTATCTAGTTTGACATAGCCTATGTCTTTTCTTGTTATTATATCTCCATGTAAATCTTGATTTTGTCCCTTTCTTACAATGCTTAACGTCTCTCTTTATCCCCTTTTCTTGTTGCTAATCCACCCATTCACTTACACATTCATCATTGAGCACAATAGTATGCTTTATAAACTCTCAGGTTTTTCCTAAGATTGATACTACTACACCAGGTCAATAGATGTACTAAATGGTTAGTTGGTTGGTTGCTGATCAGCCGTCCATGGGCTCATGCCCTTTGAAACAATGCCATTGTGTGATATATACACATGTTTTTGAATTGTTGTTTTGTTCCATATAATGTGTTCCACATATCTGGCTTTCAATGTACTCAATAAAACATGAACATATTCTGTACAAAGAAAATGTGTACAACGCCCATGTGTTGCAGGGCCTGAAAGGGAAGCAATGACCAGCAACACTGGTCAGGTGGTGAAATTACCAGTTATCTTCAGGAATATTGTAAGAGCCGATTAAAGAAGTTATGCGGTGGAACTAGTTGTACCATCCTATATATGATCAAAGTGACCCAGAAGCCATGTTGAAGTCAGATGTGTCAGGCTGAAGATATCGCAGCAAAGCAGTAAAAAATGACACAACACATTCCATTCTCTGGACAAGATTCTGCTAATCTGCAGAAGGTTAGGAATGAATATAAATGAAGAAGCAGGTAAAGTACAAACCTAGATATCCAGACAAGAACAAATGTAAATGAAGAAGTGAAGACGCAGATAGATAAAGTACAAACCTAGATGTCCACACATAAGAAAATGTAAATGAAAAAGGTAAAGAAACAGGTAAAGTACAAACCTAGATATCAACACAAAAATGAATTTAAATGAAGAAATGAAGGCACAGGTAGTTAAAGTACAAACCTAGATGTCCACACAAGAACAAATGTAAATGAAGAAGTGAAGGCACAGACAGGTAAAGTACAAACTTAGATATCCATACAAGAATTAATGCAGATGAAGAAGTGTAGAAACGGATAATGAAACACAGAGGTAAAGTACAAACCTAGATATCCACACAAAATTGCAATCGTATTTGACAGCGTGTCATTGCGATGATCTTGTATAAGAGCATCCACTGGAGCGAGGCTTAGCTTCCGTTTCTTCATCAACAGGTAGAAGGAGACAGCTAGAATAAACTTGACCACTGGATGTATGCAGATAACAAAATTTCATGTCAAGACACATTATTGAATTAATCAGATGACAAAATGCCATGTTAAAATATATAGTTAACATAATTAGATGACATATGAGAAACTATGTTGCCTATACTATAAAATATTGTACCTGCATGCATGAATAAGATGGTTGCTTTAGGTAGCTATTTCTTTTTTGCTTATTCTGATTTCAATCTCAAACTCATGCAGATTGACAAGATGTAGTCTAGAGAACAGAATACATTGTGTCATATTTTGCCCAAAACGTCTGACTTGAGCATGGCTTCTAAGTTACTTTAAAGATGGAAAAAACTAACCCCACCCCAAAACCTTCCTAGTTGCCTCTTATGATATGTATAGCAGGCAACAGTATTACTAATATTTGCTCCCCTTTCAGGGCACAGTAACACCTGAGCTATAACAGCTACAAACTGTGTGTACACATCGCTCTCTATACTGCACTTGAGAACTTTTAATAAATTCACATGCTAGATTTTATTCGCGGAATGTTCAACACAAGATATTTGACCACAAAGTCACTCTCCCTAGAGAGGACATCGATGAGAAGTGTGATATGTGTGTGGTGTGTCAGAAAGAGTTGGGTGATGTGGTGCACATGATGAAGTGACATTACAATATAGCATACAGTATAAGTGATGTAAAAGTGATGGTGTTTTATCAGACCTATATGTATGGCTTCATTTTTAAACAAATGGTAGGGGGTGTTGTTTCCTTTTAAAACATCTAAAATAAAGAACTTTTTCCTTCAACTTTAAAAATCCATTTCGGGAAAATTGCTAACAAATGAAAGAAGGGGAAACATTTCTCTTTACTTGTTTTAGAGAGTTAAGCGTCATATTTTGTTTTCCTTGAATGTGGAGGATGTTTCTTCCTTGAGCATAGAGTGTGTTACTTCAGTGAGCTTGGAGGATGTTTCTTCCTTGAGCATGGAAGATGTCTCTTCCTTGAGCTTGGAGGATGTTTCTTCCTTGAGCATGGAAGATGTCTCTTCCTTGAGCTTGGAGGATGTTTCTTCCTTGAGCATAGAAGGTGTTACTTCAGTGAGCGTGGAGGATGTTTCTTCCTTGAACATGGGGGATGTTTCTTCCTTGAACATGGGGGATGTTTCTTCCTTGAGCATAGAGGGTGTTACTTCAGTGAGCATGGAGGATGTTTCTTCCTTGAGTTTGGAGGATGTTTCTTCCTTGAGTTTGGAGGATGTTTCTTCCTTGAGCATAGAGGGTGTTACTTCAGTGAGCGTGGACGATGTTTCTTCCTTGGGCATGGGAGATCTTTCTTCCTTGAGCTTGGAGGATGTTTCTTCCTTGAGCGTGGGGGTTATTTCTTCCTTGACCATGGAGGGTGTTACTTCAATGAGCGTGAAGGATGCTTCTTCCTTGAGCATGAGGAATGATTACTCCTTGGGTATAGGGCTTTTTACTTGAGTGTGGGGAAAACACAAGTCAAATCAGCATTCCAAAAAATGAGAACTATTTTGTGCAATGGAGCACTGTCAATGCAGACCTGAATTTGAGTGCTGAGATGTTATAACGAACCAATTCTTTTTTATGGATGTGAAGCATGGACTGTAAACAAAAAAATTCAAAAAGAACTGGAGGCTACAGAAATGTGGTTTCTGAGAAGAATGATGACAATACCATGAACAGCTAAGAAAACTAATGCAGATGTTCTCATTGATGCTGGCGTAAAAACTTCAATCATATCAAACTTTAGGGGTGATATATTTAAACTAGCTCAGATTTACAATATCCATCACATTCTAGTACTTGAAGAGCACACATTTGTTTGTAAAAATCACAATGTTTTGGACTTTTGATGGAAACGCATCAAATATGGTCTTCAAGTGGTCAAGGCAATTTCTAGTGCTGTTATTTACACTTCATAGTTAGAACATATCTCCTCGCAGGCATCAAACATCTTATCAGATCTTCTTCTTCTTCTTTCGTTCACTTGAAACATGTCTATATCTGTAATTCTGTCTCCTTAATAAAACTCACTGTCTTTTGTAGTTCATACAGTGTCCCATAGAGCTTTGATTCCAGTGTTGTTTCCTCTGGCCAATATGTCTGCTTCAGCGTTTCATGCTCAGAACACTCTTGAAGTATAATCTTATCAGATGTTTTGTCTGGATATTCTATATAGACACAATCAGACAATTAGGGCAGACAGTCAAGGTTTCTAGGGCATGTTCTGAGAACACAGTTTGAACACTTAATAACCACTGGAAAGATGAAGGAGAGAAGAGATAGCAACAAAGAGAGAAGTTGCTGGATAGGCTAGTATTATGACACGGGAGAAGTTCACCAATCAAGCTTTTTGACAACACAAGAGACAGCGAGTTGTGGAGGAACATGATCACCTATGCTATTCGGCATAGCACCGGATTGATTGATTGACATGTTTCCATAAAAATTTACAACTCATCTTTTGTCAGCCTTAAGATCAGCTTTTGATGTTTGGAGATGGCACTTGATCTGATCTAAACAAGAGACAGAAAATGCTGGAGATCTATTACAGCCAACCTTTGATGTTGTGATGGTGCGTACCAATTTAGTGTCAGATACTTTAACTTACCAACCGTGCAAGCAGCAATTATTAAAGTTGGCAACTCAAATACAGCGAGGTTGTTAACATCTCTGGTAAAGTGGATAATTGCACGGACAGATGTCATGATGACCTCAATAGAAGCCAGGGACATAATCACAGACAGAATGATGATTGCTACGGGCTCCAATCTGGATCTTCCTGCATTAAGATAGATGCAATAATTAGACAAATCACAAACACACTAAACATGAGATCGTAAAATGCTCCATCTATTCTATATTGATGTATAGCTCAGAAACATGGGTAATTAACAATAGTATAGCTCAGAAACATGGATAATGAACAAACAACTACTAGACAATTTGGAAAATGGAAGTTTGTCATCAATGTGTCCTGTCTGTAAGATTGATTTTCAGTCCCTTTTAGTTTGTGAATATTTAAGAATATATAACTCCAGTTAACAATTAATTAGTTAGGTTAGTTAGTTAGTTTGTTCCTTTTGTATCGCAAGCAGCACATAGCACAGAGGTTTTGATTCTCCATGTATTGCGATCTGCTGCCAGCAGTTTTAGTTCTTGTATAGTCTTGCAGCCTGTTATTTCCCCCTTCTTTAAGTATGGTGTTTTTTAGGGTTGCTTTAAGTCTTTCTTGTTTTCTTTTACCCTTAGTCAGGTGTCCACAGAAGGGCGTGTTGGTTTATTCTGTTTTCATCTAGTCTTAAAATGTGAAACAGGTATTTCCATCTGCGTTTTCTTATGACGTTCGAAACTTGGTGTTTCATTTCTTAAATCAATATTTGTGATGAAATCATTCCATTCTATTTTCATCAGTTTCCAGAGACATTTGTTTTCGAAGCTGTTTAATTATTGGTCTGTTGCTTGAGTTGATTTCCAGCTTTCACTTCGATATGTTAATACTGGGACAATACAGGAGTTGAATAGCTTTAGCTTGGTGTTTCTTCCTAGATCTTTGAATTTCCAGATATTAGTTAGTTTAGTGATCATGCTAACTGCAACTGCTATCTATACATATATTCATTTCTTTCATCGAGTCTCCGTCAAAAAACATTAAGCTGCCCAAGTAAGAGAAGTTGGTGACTTTTTCCAGAATTTGGTTGTTTACTGTGGTGTTATTTGTTGAACTGGTAGGTTCATGATAGGCCAATCTGCGAGTGTGCATAGTTTGTGTTTTTCTTTAAGAGGTATTCCTGAAGGTAGGACAATTCACAAATCTTTTCTTGCAGACAAATATAGCAAAGACATAAGAGGAGTTGACCACTTCGACTGATTGAGAGTAGGCTATCAATAACCACACAGATCCTACCTAAGTGATATCTACCATTATACAATTTCCTAGTTGAAACTGCAGATTAAATGGACACATCATCTACAGCAGTGTTAATACTGCTGAGTTCAGGCAGTATATAAGTCTCTTATAGAACAAGCTGTTCTCTTACACAAAAGTGATAACATCAATTCCACAGCCTACAACAGAACGACTTACTGTGCAACATTTTCCTGACAAATATGAAAGGGCAAGGTACAAACAAGACTGTAAAGTGTGTAAAGCTGCAGGAAATAGTCAGACCTCTTGCATGCACTGGCCTGGTTGCAATGTACCTCTATGCTTGATGTCTTGCTTCAAATTATATCACACTGTTGAGGATTATCAGCGGCATCAAAGAAGACTCATGCCTACAACTTCAACCACCCACTAATGAAGAAAATAATTCAGACTAACCAGAGGAACAGGTCTATTCAAAACATTCAATTATTCACTACTAGAATCCACAGACACATAATTTACTCAAGAAATGAAAATACAATAAAAACAACAATTTCATTTTTATTACATTTTATTGTTTTTTTTCCATATTGAAATGTATGATCATTTATTGAATTTATATATCAATAATGTACATTTTATTGATTACTTAACATCTCAGTGACTATGAGTATATTCATCTTAAATTCAGGAAAAATAATTAACTTTGAAAAACACCTGCAAATATCTATAAATAGCCTAGTAAATTCAGGATGGTCACCATGATTATGTGACTAAGTTGCATAAATTAAATTTATTGTGCATAAAAAATATCCGTTGTGACACTCAGCAAATTTCATTTTATAGGATGCTGTTTTAAATTTTTTAGGAATTTTCAAACGCAAAGCTCAAAATATCTCTAAGATTTACAAACAGCCTTGGTAATGAGGGATGGAAATGCACAAGATTATTGGTCAGCAAAGTGTTAAAACAGATTTAACAATAACAACCATTTGTTCTAATAGTCTACATATCTTTAAAGCCATTAGACTTTTCTTGAAATGGACATACAACAGATAATACTTTAATCATATTTAAAGTTAATAAATTCAGTTTGACTAACATATGTAACAGTGTTGATGATGTATTGTCATGTCATGTTAGGGGCTGACAGACAAATGCCATTTGGGGAACAGAATAAGAGTGTGCAACGGGAATCAGTTTTATCGGTGTACGGAATGTACCTGGACTATAAGAATTTACCCAAGGAAAATAAGTAATAGATTTGAGAATAGAGAGTGTCAGAAGACTGAGTATTGGACCACAACATAAGAATTTTGTTTTAGTAATGAGTTAAAGCGGGAAGAATTTATGTTTGAGGTGTTCACAAGACAAGATGAATTTGATAGAACTCAAATTAAGATGGTAGTGTGTACAGGAGAAAGTGTAAGCACTGTTGGGAAAAACAGGATTGTGCATAATATGAATCAGTTGAAACAATTCAGAGACTTAAATACAATGATTTTCCATCTGGATCATTTTGTCTAGACGTCTGAATTACAAAGAAACCAGACAATTTGGGTGAGCAAAATTGAGAAAACCCACAAAGTTGGTGAACTACTTTTATACAGAGAGGATTTTGACCAAGGATCGACAATTATATAGAGAAAATTATCTGATCTGAATTCTCTCGACGAAGCTATTTGAATAAGATTTCATGTGATAGGTAGATTATTTATGTGGAAACTTAAGGAAATGTGTATATTTTTCAAGGAAATTGTGTTGTTGAATAGGAACTGCCAAGGTTTGTCATGTTTGACTTTTGAATGAAGCATTAGCATAATCCAGAATTAGCAGTTTTGCACAGGCAGACTATTATCATGTTGCTGAATGGAAACTGTCAAGAGCAGGCAGAATATGATCATGTTGCATGGAAGCTGGCAAGGTTTGTTATGTTGACCGTTTGAATGGATTATTAACATGTTCTAGAGCCGTCTATTCAAAGTGATTTATTATTGTGTTGCTGGACTAGAAATGTCAAGAGTTCCTCATATTTTATAACAATTGATTGATCATCACAGCTATATTGAAGTGTCAGACTTTCACATGTGAGTCTACCATATCGTTTGTGAAAGTGTTATTAGAGAAATACGTCTTTCTTAGGAGGTTGATTTTGAAGTAATCCAATTTTGTTTACAGTTGATAGTAGGATGAGAAAGATGAATTCCATGTCTCCAATACACAGGTCATGAAGTTCAAGAAAACATTATCATTTAGAGCTTGATATCAATTGATGGAGTGTCGCAGCATTTCATTTATATAGTTGGAAATTTATGAGAGATATAACGCACATATTTGTATAATTTGAGGGGAGAGCCTTGTATTAGTCCTGCTTACGTCCAATATTTCCTTCTGTATGGAGATTGAGGTTTGTTGGATGGACGACATGATTGTGTGTACATGAGGGTGCACTCCTATCATTTGTTGTTGAGAGAGGTTGTTATAGGTATATAGTGTTTTGAAGAATGTTAGTCACTGTCATCTTCTTCAACGAATGAGAATCAAGAAATCTGTGTTGTCTTTTTATCAAGGAGAGCGAGTCATCGTACTTGATGGATATATTTTGGAGGATTTATTTGTGTCTTCTACAAGATGACAGAGAGAGATTTAGCTCCCTCTTGTGTCTACAGTATCGAATGAGATCGCACCAACATTGAGACATCTATCACAATTCAAGTTCTTATATTGACAAATTGACAAATGTACAAGAATACCAGAAATCGTTTGTCCAAGTCTCAAATAAGGTGACAGTCATTGCTTACTAATGTTAGAATTAACATTGCAAATTCCAAGTAGATTGACAGCAGTCGAGCTCTTGAAATGACATGTGACCCATTTAGAGCTGAATGACATGACTGAACTGTAGTGTTGATTGACTGAAGAGATTTAGAAGTCTTATGTACCAGGGAAGGATCCAGACCTTAGAGAACCTAAGCACGATGAAAGGCTAAGTTATATGTTGTGTGTCGTTTATAATATTAGATAATTGATTTTGTAATGTATGTAGAGCAGATTACTATGACTCAATGTTGGAGTCTATGTAGAAGATATGTTTATGTAATTAAATGAAAATCTGAACACTTTCCTATTAAGAGTTGATCACTTTAGTGATAGAATATTTCAGGAACAACAAAAACACACTTTTCCCACCATAATTAATAGCAGCCCCAGACATACAACAGCCCTACGAGCATAGACACCCCCAAAGAGAACTCATAAGCAGAATTTTTCTACACTTATATCCGCAATATTTTAAAATTTTCTTAGTGGATAAGTAAGTTTATGAAGAATTCACAAACCTTTATACAAATCTTAATTTTGTCAAATGTTGTTTAATTAAATGTTGATTACCAACAAAATAAGATCATTTAGAATGTTCCGTCACAATTATTGTAGTCTGTGGTTCTCCACAGGTAACCATTTTTGTCCACCAATCTTACATTTTAATTCTATCTTTGGGTGGTGTTTAACCACTCCCACAGCAGATATGAACATGACTTTTAGTACTAGAAACTTAGCCAAAAGATTTGTCAAAACCCCCTCCTATTTTTAGGTTATATCTCCTCTTTAAAGTAATCAGATCTACGGCCTTGGCTGCATGGCTTCAATACGGCCATTTGCAATTTGTGTTGTATTCACTAGGTGACAGTTTCAATACTGGGCCTTGATTCTTGTTTACAAAATGCATTTTTTTGGAGATCTTTACATATAATTTATTGTAGCTATAGATTTATGTGCTCTTTGTGGTTCAGCAGATGATCTGCACTTTTAAGAGGACAAAGGACATATGGAGAAATCAAATGAACAAAAACAGATAAATGACATGGAGATATTTCTTTCTTTTTTTTCATTCTCAAATTCGCACTGGATCTCTCTTATATAGCAGGATAATGGTTCTACAAAATATCGAGCAGGATGTACTCCAGAGAATAGAAATGCCTTGTGTCACCGTTTGATTTGTCAATGACCCAACACATCCGACCGGTAATTTCATATTGTTAGATTGAGAACAAGTTACAATAGACTGAAACAGCACATGTATAGAAAGCTTAGAGTTGGAGACACCAATATATGTCCCTGTAGACAATCTCCAGAAAAGACAGAGCATATCTTACACAGCTGCCCACTGTGCAACATTACATGAAGAAAACTATGGAAATCTGAGAAAGATCTGTCAGACAAGTCATGTGGCCCTATCTCAGTTCTCATGTCCACACTACAGTTCATTGAATAAATCCATATCAGTGTTTGACTATGACATGAGAACAAGGAAGCAGGAGAAAGATCTAAAACAGCAACAGGCAGGAAAAATAAGTAAACTCCCACAGAGTGCACAGTCACAAGCACTTAGTTCAGAACAGACATACCCACACATGCTCACCCACATACCCTCACATGCTCACCCACATACCCACAAATGCTCATCCACTTACCCACACAATCACTTGTACTCACCCACAGGATAGACATATATGTTGCTAGTCTTGATGGCATGTGTCGTCCACCAAATGATGATTCCTGATATCAAATCCACGATTGAATCCACAAGACTAGATATTATGGACAGTGAGTTGGACAGTCCAACAGCCACAGCTTTCGCGGCCATCAAGCACTGTGAATATAAGAATGAGAGAAAATGTGGAAGAGCATAGGTAATGGTAAAATTCAGCTTACGAACGAGCATAATAGCATACGCTTTTCAGTGCTCAGCTTAGTATTGTGTTCTTACACATTTAAGCTGTCATACATTTGAGTTGATGTGTCACACATTTGAGTTGATGTGTCACACATTTGAGTTGATGTGTCACACATTTGAATTGATGTGTCACACATTTGAGTTGATGTGTCATACATTTGAGTTGATGTGTCAAACATGAGTTGATGTGTCACACATTTGAGTTGATGTGTCACACATTTAAGTTGATGTGTCACACATGAGTTGCTGTGCCACACATTTGAGTTGATGTGTCACACATTTGAGTTGATGTGTCACACATTTAAGTTGTGTCACACATTTGAGTTTATGTGTCACATATTTGTGTGATAAGTCAGTGATTGACCAGAAACCGTCTGATTAGCAACTCCTAGCACACTTGCTCAGAAACAATGGAACCATTCCTCAACTTTTCCAGAACATGGTCTACTTCCTAATACTGGGTGAACCATGAGAGTAATTGGCTGGGTGAACCAGGGGAGTAATTGGCTGGGTGAACCATGAGAGTAATTGGCTGGGTGAACCACGAGAGTAATTGGCTGGGTGAACCACAAGAGTAATTGGCTGGGTGAACCACAAGAGTAATTGGCTGGGTGAACCACAAAAGTAATTGGCTGGGTGAACCACGAGAGTAAATGGCTGGGTGAAGCACGAGAGTAATTGACTGGGTGAACCATGAGAGTAATTGGCTGGGTGATCCACAGGAGTAATTTTTATTTCAGACCAAATGTAACAAGTGAACTTGAAACTGAGGTCTGCTGGTAGGCGGGTGAAAAACTTAAAATTACACTTTCGTGACTCCACATAAAAAGGAGAATGATTGAGATATACGAGTGAGGTAGCATCCAAATGTGTCATAACTCAAGTGTAGGGTAACTGAAATGTATGATAAATCAAGTGTATGAAAAATCAAGTATGAGATAGTTCAAGTATGCAATAACTCAAGTGTATGATAACTCAAGGATGTGATAACTCACACATGAATGATAACTCTAGTGTGTGATAACTCAAGTGTATGATAACTCAGATGTGAGATAAATAAAGAATGTGATATCTCACTGTGTGATAACTCAGATATGTGATAACTCAAGTGTGTGATAACTCAAGTGTATGATAATTCAAGTGTGTGATCACTCAAGTATGTGATCACTCAAGTGTGTGATAACTCAAGTATGTGATAACTCAAGTATGTGATAACTCAAGTGTATGACAACTCAAGTATGTGATAATTCAAGTGTATGATATCTCAGGTATGTGATACCTCAAGAGTGTATTAACTCAGATGTGTGATAAATTAAATGTGTGATAACTTATTCTTTACCCAAATGTGTGATAACTCAGGTGTGTGATAACTCAAGTATGCGATAGCTCAAGCATGCAATAACTCATGCGTGTGTTAACTCAAATGTATAAAACTATGTGAGAGCAAGTGACAAATACAGTTTGTTACCAAGTTGACAGCAAATGATATCTGAGACAGCCTGGCCACAATCGATCCTGGGTCAGCATTACTCCGGAGATGTACATCCAGCCTGGATTCGGTGGCTGTGCTCTCGTAAGCTTCAATCAGTTCATCCTGATGCTCGTAAAACTCTCTGTAACGATTATAATAATAACAATTTTAGCTGAATCTGTACACTTAATCTTTACACTAAATTACAACAATTGTTGAACTTTTAGGTCAATATTAAAAATTCAGTTTATGAACTATTTTTCTCTGCAAGTGTTTTCCACCCAGCCATGTTTTCTTCTTCTTGTTCATAGTTTAACATGTCTACACAGCGAGTATGGTTTTCTTTTCTTCTTATTCTGTGAGAACCCCCGAGAATTGTGAGCGATTAGTTCTTACTTCCTATGTGCAATGGGGAGGTTTCTCCGAGCTTTCTTTTATACACAGGAGACTTCAGATTTTAGTTCAGTGCAATGCCTATTGAAGGAACCTTCTACTCAGAGGGGGTCCAGTTTTCTTAATAAATGCTGCTGTATTTGAAAGCACCTCAAGCTCCCTATACAGCATTCTGTGGATATCCATCTCTGTGGGTCAGTGCTCCTCCCTCAACTGGTTTAGTGTAATCCAGTCTTGCAGGATATGTTTTGCTATCTGTGCTACTTGCCCACATGGACACAGAGGTGATGGAACCAGTCTTAGTCTATTTATATGGCTGTTTAGTCTGTTGTGTCCTGTCCTCATGCAGAAGATGATAACTTGCTCAGCTCTGTCAAGATAGTAATAGTTGTAATTTTTATGTGATTGACTTTCCTAATAGCTTTGATGAGGGTCCTCTTTTCCTGATAGGTTTAAAAAATGTCATACTGCATTTTTCCCGTTAGGGATTTACAGGGAGTATTCGAGTAGTTTGATAATTTGTCTGAAATCCCTGAAAGAAGATGAGATTTCATTTAGACACCCAACAAGTTAATGGGAAAAACACCAAAGAAATCCAACATAGATGCAACATATCATACTAGATCTTAAAAGCCAGATGTCTCCTATTTTCAATAGCAAACATGTGAACATGTACACCAAAACTGCACTATAAAAAACGATAATCATACCCCATCACTATGCTACCAATGTCAAATGTGGCCACTAACAACAAACGCCAAAAGAAAACTTGTTACAACAGAAATTACTTGTCTACGTAGAAATCTCGGAGTATAATAATAAGAGGCAGAATCAGAAATGAAAACACCAGAACACTAAAAAACAATGCTAATCCTGGATTACATTAGAAGACAGCAGATTAAGTGGTTTTCACATGCTTCCAGACTATTTTAGATAGTGCCCCTAAAAATCATTACTATACAGACACGATGGATACAAAGCTAGGAGCAGACCATGCAAAAAATCCATTACAGAAATAAAAGAGTCCATGAAAACAAACATATATGAAGCACACAAAAATGGTATCTCCAGAGAACTCTTCTATCCCTGACAAAGCAATGCATAAAGGGGTATAAAGCGAAAAGACAGAAAGATCCAACATGTTTTCACGTTACTAAGAATATGGACCGGTTGATTGAGGTGAAACTCTGACAACAATTCACACATTGCACAGATAAGTACATTCCCAGAGGACACAAAGTGCGCACAATAAGACATTCATTCTACAAGAACCATTAGGTCTTCTTGTAAACACAAATAACACATAAACTGAAACAAGGTTACATCAATTGGGTAAAGAAATAAGAATTGTTTCCATTTGTTCTCACACTCCCATTGAATCTATCTTGTAGTAGGATGTTTCTACTAGATTCCTAGTGGGATGTAGCCCTTTGAATGGAAATGTGTTGTGTCATTGTTTTATTTGTGCCAATTGGCTGACACATCCAACTTCAGTGCTAAATCAATAATATACATACTAAGAAATACATACGAACAGACGACAACTAAACCAGGTCCATCCAGCAATAAATGTGTTTGTGGTTGTCTATGTCAATTGACATATCCATATTCATAGTAAATTGAGAATACACACATTGCATGTCATGACAAAAACAAAATTGTTTTTTTTTTAGAGATTCAAATTGGTCAATTTGAGAAAATTTGTTGACTCAAAGTTGTGATGTAAATCAGTGTCACCTGAACAGGCCTGGTTCAAATTCCATCTGTATATACTTTTTTTTTTTAAACCTGTGGATACATGGGTAGTTTGTGTGGCAAACTCCCACTCTCAATTAGAAAAATAAAATACTATATCTAACACTACAAACCAATCATAACACTTTCCCCTTCCCTCTCCTTATTCTGATAAACCTATTGGAAGTATAGTGATGCATACAAAAAAAGATCCACTAATATTAAATTTAATATTTTAAATGGCATCCACTACCTTAACAAAGTTGTATTTTTATTTCTCTGAATGTTTCCATTAAACTGGGAGGAGTTATGATCACTCAATCCTCCCGTAAAATCGATATATCGTTCCAGATCGAACCCCCATTCCTGATGTATCCGCGATATATTGTTCTTGCTGATATGCCATCTAAATTTGCTTCATTTGAATCGTAAATGAATTTGTATTAAGTTATTTAGCTGTTTAACATTAAGAAATCTGGCTATGTGACATATTTATTTTAAATTAAAATTCTAACAAAAATCAACTTTTCTGAAATTAGCAAAATGGCTTAATCTTTCACTAGTAAGAGAGCTCAAAGATTTTTCAAACATCAGCTTTATTATTCTTTGAGTTTCATCATTGGAGATATTATTTCAAGTGATGTGTCGAAAAACAACAGATTGTTTAATTTTGACAGTGGAGATTACCGACTTCTGAAAATCTAAAAATACTTAAGCCTAGACCTAATCTGGTACGGGAAAAATAGCTAAAAAAAATTATAAAACTGGTCCCACTTCTATTGTTTCTGAAGAATCAGATAATGCCTAGTGACAGCAATGATAATATTGCACTATGTTATACTGAAATTAAAGTTAGACCTAATGATAATATTGAGTGGAATAAAGTCACACTTTGGAAATCCAATACTTGGGAATAATTTGTAAAGTTTTGCAATATTTTGTTCAGTTCTGAAATTTGACATGAAACACACAAAAAAATAGCAGAAAACACTAAGTAGTTGATAGATTTACTTCAAATAAACTAATTATGATCAGTAAATGGACAGGTCAAGACATCTACTTTAGTAAGATTGGATATCAACATTTCAAGATAAGTAAAATTGAGGGTATTAAGAACAAAGTATTTTTTTTAATTATCTTCATATAACATTCATGTTTGTGGTGTAATTTTTGTATTTTGTTCCTACAATTCTTATATTTTATATGGATTTTACATTCAATTATCATTATTTTGATACCTTATATGACCTTCCATAGCTAATACTTTGTCTTCAGGAAACTTGTGCCTAAATCATGTTGGGGTTCAAAAATATAACCTAAAATCAATAACGTCCAAACCCCTGGAATAATTCAATCCTGAATGGGGATATTATGGCAGTCATAATAATTCACTTTATTATATACAGTGGAGTCCCATGACCTGGGCAATGACAGCACAAGACAAAAAAAAATAGTGCCAGCAGAAATGACATGTCTACGAAGAATACTCGTAGACATTCATTAAGAGAAGTCATTAAGAGATAGAATTAGAAACAATAACATCAGACAGATAACCAAAATAATACCAGTATTGGAACACATCAAAAGACAACAGATCAAGTGGTGTTCACACGCTTCCATACTACCAACAGATAGCATGCCACAAATGGCCATGACACATAGACATAACGGTTATAAAGCAAGAGGCAGACCATGTAAAAGAAGGATCACATAATTCAAAGAAGCCACAGGAACAAGCTTACAAACAGCACACAAGAAGGCCATCTCCAGAGAACTCTTCCACCCCTGACGCAAGGCAAACAAGGGCCACAGCGTATAGATAGACAGACAGATAGATAGAGTGGAGTCCCATTATAACAACTTGGTCCAGTTTGACAAAATATGTACCGGTATATAATAACAGAAATTTGCTATAGGGCCCTATAAGTACAAAAATATAGAATAAATATAATTAGAGATTTTTTTTTAATGTTGTAATATAGGGAAACTTGTTCTTACAGATTGCGCTACAGAGTGCACTGTATTACTAACTACCTGACATCTTTTGGTAAAGACCTGAGATTGATTCCAAGTGCATCACTTTTCCGTGAGGAGTACACATTAAGTGGAACTCTCCAGCTGACATGACCGCTATCTGCAAACATTAACACAATTATTCATATGTTGATGTAGCTAACACACAAAACAACAATAATGATGACCACCTCATACATGTTGACCAGTAAGGGTTACTTTTATACTATAAATTTGTCAGTCATATTTGGCAGTTGCAACATTTACCTCATTGATGTAACTTTTTCCTCTTTGTCTTGTAATACTTTCCTTCTACTTTTTTTTTACAGCAGATGTCCTCATGAGACAGAATGGTAGTCATATTTTTATGGCAAATCTCCTCACAAGACAGAATGGTAGTTATGTTTTTATGGAAGATCTAATGATACAATTATTTTGCTTGTAATAGCATAAACATTTTTCCCCACAACACTAAGAGTCAATAAAGTTTTTCGGTTGCAATATCAATTTCTATTTTGTGAACTGTTAATTATATTTCTATAAATAATAATCAATGTATCAGAGAAAATCTGACAAGTGAAGAGTATCAGAGTAATAAAAATAACAAGTAATAGCTAACTGATAAGTCAAGGATGAAACCATGACAGGTTCAGCAAACCAGTAGGGGATTTGGAGTGTTGTAAAAAAACCTATTCTGAAAACATACTCCTACCAATTGACAGATTCCTTTATTTTGGTACAGTGGAATACTGTTACAACAAATCCGGTTTTAACGCATTTCCCTCTTTAACGACACTTTTCAAAAACCATGAATAATTTCATTTTTTGCCTTAATAAAAATTATTCCATTATAACAAATTCAAATAAACAAATATCCCTACTCTATAACAAACTATTTGAAATTTTTATGGGGGGAAAAGGTAGTCTCTGAATTTTAGACATGTACATTTGTTTTTGAAAAAGGTGGCAATAGACTCCAACACCATGTTTGGACAAAGCTCTAAGACTCCAACACCATGTTTGGACAAAGCTCTAAGACTCCAACACCATGTTTGGACAAAGCTCTAAGACTCCAACACCATGTTTGGACAAAGCTCTAAGACTCCAACACCATGTTTGGACAACGCTCTAAGACTCCAACACCATGTTTGGACAAAGCTCTAAGACTCCAACACCATGTTTGGACAAAGCTCTAAGACTCCAACACCATGTTTGGACAAAGCTCTAAGACTCCAACACCATGTTTGGACAAAGCTCTAAGACTCCAACACCATGTTTGGACAAAGCTCTAAGACTCCAACACCATGTTTGGACAAAGCTCTAAGACTCCAACACCATGTTTGGACAAAGCTCTAAGACTCCAACACCATGTTTGGACAAAGCTCTATTCACTACTATTCAGTATTGTACAAGTGTGTCCTGAAAAAATAAATCACTACAGTCAAAGAATGGTGGGTTGATGGTTACATCCTGAGTAGGATATGCCTACACTATCAATTTTTTTTTTAAAAGATGTATGTGTGTCGAATATAATCTTGTTTTATCGGGCCCATCCTTTTAAAATGTGAGACATGTGTCTTTTCCAATAATTTAATTGATCACTTTTGACAACAGCAAATGAAATATAGGGGGCTACTGACCCCTATCAAGAGCATCCACAGGTGGCAGATTGTGGAAAAGCCTCTATAGAGGCCAGCTGCAAATAAGCCTCTGGGCAAATAAGCAATTGTTGACCACACCGGTGTTGCTGACTATGAGGCCGAGACGGGATATCAGGGGGCGCTGATATCCCCACTGAAATATCCCATGTGTCCAGTGAATGGCAGCAACAAGCAAGTATGAGCCACTATAAGCTCAGGTTGCCGGAGTGGGGTCACTGACACCACTCCAGGAACTCGCCAATGGGGGGGTGGAATTTTGAGGTAGGGGTAGGGTAATATTAGAGAGGAAACACTTGGATAAGAAAAGCTCATAAGTCCTGTAAGACAGATTCCCTAAGAGAGAATACTCTATACAAACAACTACTGCCTTGTAGGTGCCATCAGGAGATGGAAAGGCTATGGGAGACATCCCAGATAGAAAAACACAACCCAGCCTGCCGAAGACGGAGTATGTTAGCCAGCGATGGCACAGATACTGGGATAAATTAGGGCACACACGCTATTACAGAAATGTGGTCATGCAACAATCGACTATGTCATCATGGCATCGCTACTATCAGCTAAAACTGGGGAGGAGCAGAGCCGGGCCCTTGCCTCGAAAAGGCCCACCCAAGCGACCTGTGCCTCTGCTAACCAAGAGGTCAGGGCAAAGCAGAGTAGTGCTAATGACCAAACCAAATGCCTCCGAGTTGCTCAGTGGAATGCGGAAGGAGTGAGAAACAAAACACCGGTTCTATGGGAATTCCTTTGGAAAAACCAGATCGACATAATGTGAATACAAGAGACTCACCTAAAGGAGACACAGAGATTCTTTATTCGGGGTTATGAGTCCTTCTGCCAAGATCGATCCAAAAGAATCAAAGGAGGTTTACTGACTTTTGTAAAACCATCAATACCAGCAGTAGAGGTAAAAATATCCGGAGAAGGAGAACAGTAAAAATGCTGCTGCCTGGCGGAGAAATATCAATCACAAACTGTTACAGCACTCCTGCCACAAAAATAGAACTCTGTAAACTAAAAGATAGAGGAATCAAATCACCTAACATTGGGTGACTTTAATGGCCACACACCAAGCTGGGGCTACGAGGATATGAATCAAAGAAGTGAAGAGATACAAGACTGGATGATGGAAAACAAACTAATTATAATAAACCAACCTGACGATACACCAATATTCTACTCCAGAGCCTGGAAAAAAACTAGCTCACCATATCTGACCACGGCAACAGATAAAATAGATAGACACATTACAAGAACAGTAGAAAGTCAACTGGGAGGAAGTGACCTTGTACCAGTCATCCTGCAAATCTCCAAGACAGGAAGCACAGGACAATATAGCATGCCCCAAGCTGGAACTTCAAAAAAGTAAATTGGACCTTCTTTACTGAACTAACAGACCAGCTCTACCAGAATATCACTATCATTAACAACATAAACCACAACATCTTGCAAATAAACAAAGTGATACTCCAGTCTGCACAGAAGGCAATCCCAAGGGGCAGATGAAGAGAATACAAGTCTTATTGGAGTGAGAATATAGAAAAATTTCATAACGAGCTGAATGATGCCAGGCATACAATGGAGCAAAACCCTACAGTAGAAAACAGAAAGAAACACAATGAAATCAAACAAATGTTCAATGAGCAGAAAAGAACAGAGATTCAAAAGAGCTGGCATGAAAAGACCAGCAGCCTAAACATGACAAAAGACACAGGCAAACTATGGAACCTTGCAAGAACTCTAAATAAAGAAACAAAGAATTCATACTACAAGACTGATCAAAGAAGCGGGGAAATTCCACACTGAAACAATGGCAGCAAACATTTTACTGACTTCTATAAGGAAGAAAGCACAACAACACACTCTCATACATGTACCAAAGAAGTCAAAAAATAAATTAAAAGAAAACTGAAGAATTAAAATCCAGAGCCATGCATGAAGACACCCTTCACCATCGCAGAACTAAATGGTGCTATAAGAAAACTAAAAACCAAAAAGGCCCCAGGAAAAGATGGCATAACCAATGATATGGTCAGGAACCTATGGTCAATAAGCAGAAACAAGCACTTTACCATCTTCAAACAGTCTTGGAGAACTGGTAAAATTCCAGACTTATGGCATGATGCTGTCATCATCCCAATTGATAAAACACAAAAGAAAAAAAACCAGCAAGTCAAGCTACCGACCAGTCAGTCTCTTCAGTTGCGTAGGAAAAGTAATGGAGAGAATGGTCAACTCTAGACTAATAGAATACCTAGAGGAAAACCAAAAGCTCATCAAGACACAGTCGGCCTATAGAAAAAATCGAAGCACTGAAGACTAGCTTATATACCTAGCACAGGAAAACGAAAATGCTTTTCAGAAGAAGGAAAAAGTGCTGGCAACTTTTATGGACTTGTGCAAGACCTTTGATAAGGTGTGGAAAGAGGGAGTCCTCTTCAAGCTTCTCCAAAACAAAATTGAAGGAAGAATGTCAGCTGCATAAAAGATTTCCTCTGCTACCGAACTGCAAGAGTAAAAGTAGATGGTAAACTAAGCAAACGTGTTACTCTGCAACAAGGAGTACCTCAAGGAGGAGTGATCTCTCCTACCCTCTTCCTAGTATTCATCAATGATATGGGAAACTGTCACATCATATTTCAAAGGCTCTTCATGCAGATGACTTTGCTGCCTGGAGTGCGGCAGGAAACCTATCCACTGCAAAAAACAGAATGCAGACAGCACTTGACACCTTAAGTGAATGGGCATCTGACTGGGGAGTCCAGATCAACTTCTCCAAAACGGTGACAACCATCTTCTCACTTTCAAACCACCAAAAAAAAGCAAATCTTAAAATAAATGGAAGTGAGCTAGCATATGTGGAGAACCCTACATATCTAGAGGTCACACTAGACAAGTGACTCACCTGGAAACCACACCTAATAACCACCGAGCAAAAAGCAACCAGGAGGCTATCCTTGATGAAGAAACTTGCAGGAACAAGCTGGGGAGCAAATGGAAATATTCTCCAAAAAGTCTACATGGGTACAGTCAGACCTGTAGTAGAATATGGAATGACAGCCTGGGCATCAGCATCAAAAACAAACACTAATCGCCTATCTAAAGTACAAAATGTAGGACTTCGACTTATCTCTGGAGGGATGAAAACCACTCCAATCCATGCAATGGAAAAACATGCAAACATCCGCCCACTGGATGACAGAAGAGAAGAGTGCTTGTTAAAAGGGAAAAAATTAAGCGCAAGCCAAACCATTCGTGCATGTGCAAATTTCTATATCAACCAAAAGCAGGGTAAAGAGAACCAGCTTCTGTCACATCTCCATCAACAGCACAGATATCCTCACGAACCTCTAAAATGAAATTGAAACACTAACGGATTTTGAAGAGCCAGACAAGTCTCCAAAACGTCTCCATAATAACAGAGGTTCCTGGAATAATTAATAAGGAATACCAGACTCCACCTCAACTAAAAGCATTGACACTAGAGATGATAGAAATAAAATACAATCCTAAGGAATGGACACATGTCTACACAGATGGATTGGCAGAGGGGGTAGTGAAGAATGAAGGAGGTTGAATTTTTATAATACTCAAAGATGGAAAGACAACATAAAAAACTTTTCCAACCAGGAAATACTCCTCTAACTTTAGAGCAGAAGCAGTTGCACTCTATCATGCATTGAAAATCTTCACAGAACCAGGACTGCCAAGACCAAAGAAGATAGCTATATTCACAGATTGTAGATCCCTACTGAATCAATCCAGAGCAACTGAAATGAATGTCTTCTGCACAACATCAGACATGAGCTAAGACATGTACAAAAATCATAAGCTATTGCCCTTCAATGAATACCATCACACTGTGGAATCATGGGAAATGAGAAAGCAGATGCCCTGTAAAAAACAGCAAGTGAAATGAAGCAACACAGACACCCACTGTCCTACGGAGATGCAAAAACAATAACCCAGAACACATACACAGGAAAGTGGAATAAACAAATGGAAGTGGAAGACAAACCACCAATGCATCACCTCCAAAGATTTCAACAGACCACAATATTTCTCCTTAGAACAGGCCACTGCAGACTGTTGGGTCATCTTTACTGATTGAGGATCTCATACACAGATGAATATCTGTGTGGATCCAGAACCCACACTTCACAATTGCCGAACATACAAAGAGCGGGAGAGACAGCAGACCTGGTCAGACGATACAAACTTGCAGCAGAAGCTATGGGCAGCCGCTCCAACCTGAAAAAGACAATAGTCTTTGCCCTGATGACAGGCCTGACCACATAACATGATTACAGATGCTGAGGGAAGAAGAAGAAGAAGCAAATGAAAGTCACAGGAAAAGCCAAGTTAGGATGATTTCAAATTTAGCCCACAGGTCTTACAAGGCGTTTTCAAATGAAACCACGATGTGATATTGTCGATGGTCATTTAGTGGCGCACAACAATACGCGTTGAAATATAGGAGGGGGCAGTATGCAGGTGACCTTGCATTCCATTCACTTGAACTAAACACACAATGCTTGCTTTGCTTATTAAAACCTTTGTGTCAAGGAAACACGATCAGTTCTTATTTTTATAAAAAAAGGAAGGGGTTCCCTGAAAGCCTAGGCCATACTGTGGCTCTGGACAATACAGGCCTCCTAGCTGAGTTAATTTGGATCTATTGGTTACATTTTTTAATTATTGTTGGAAATTTAATTGGTCGCTATTTACATACTTGGAGTCGCATGCCAGAAATAGCCAAGGCCAACCAATAGATTTCATGCAAATTTAAGACGTTCATGTTTACATTTTAGCAAACAAGTGTCCTATTCTGTCAACGATCACTGTCATACTGACCTTAAATTAAGTCTTTGTTGGTTTAAAGAGAAACATGAGAATATGGTGAAAGTACATGTAATTGGCAGCGAGACTGGATCTGTGTATCTGTTTCATAAGAAACAAGTGATATTTGGAGGAGAGGTGAGTAACAGAATAGTGATATACCATTCTTTTAATTGACAGACAGGCATTACGTCATGGGAAAAACAATGCACAGGGGAAACTATAAGTAAAAGGGACATATAGTATGTTAATAATTATCATAACCACATATAACAAATTTTGGTTATAACGCACATATTCTGTCAGATCCGATCAATTTGTTATAACGGGATTCCACTGTAGTACTCTCTCCAGGGACGATGGCATTAATGCCGAGGTCAACAACAAAATCTCTAAGGTGACTATTGCATTTGACAGACTGTGCAACAATGTGTGGGAACAGAGAGCTAATTTAGACTTGCCACAAATGTACCAGGTAAGTCTATTGCGTAATTGTTCTTACTACTTTGCTATATGCTTGCGAGACCTGGACAGTGTATAGCAGAAATGTCCGAGTGTTAAATCACTTTCACACATGCTGTATCCGCAAACTTCACAAGACAAAGTGGCAAGATAAAGTACCTGGTACTGAAGATCTCACTAGAGCCAACATCCCAATCATTCATACTATCGCATGCCTGATAAATGCATCCCACAACAGCTAATATATGGTGAGCACATAAAGGGGAAATTACTGGCCAGTGGACAGAATAAACGCTTCAAGGACTCTCTCAAAGTATCTCTAAATAGGTTCAACTTTGATACAACATCCTGGGAGTCTGTCGCTGTACAGCACAACACCAGTAAAGGTGCTTACATCACTGAGAAATATCAAATCTTAGAAGCACAGAAAAAAATGTTCTGCCCGAAAAGATAGAACAACAAACACACAGATGCCCAATTCTAATCATGCATGCCCCAAATATGGCAGAGGGTTCTATGCAAGGATTGAACTTTTCAATCATCTCCACACACACCAGAAAAAAGCAACAACACAAATCTGAAACTGTTGTCATCATTGCCTGCAATGGATGACTATTATTGTTCTGGATATTGCTCAAAACTTCAGAAAATTAAATAGATAAATAACACTAAGAATAATGTACTGTTACTGTAAAATTAATAAATAGTATAACATACTATAAGGATGTAAGATATTGTAAATGGAAAATAACAAACAAACATAGGAACAATGACTTTTTCTGCGCTGTAATCCAATAGGGACCTTTATTTTAAAAAAGAAAAAATACATAAAAGAATAACTATATTACTACCTATGATTGAGCCAGTTTTGTGAACCGTTAACACTGTATGATTTATTACTTTCTATTGCCTGTGTGTTGCCAGGGCCCAAAAGGAGAGCAAAGAATAGCAACACTGTTTACCGTCCACGCATGTCGTAAAAGGCGACTAAGGAGGTTATGGGATGGAGTTGGCTGTCCCATCCCATATAGGGTCAGTGACCCAAAGCCATGCTGAAGTTGGATGTGTCAGGCCAAAAGGCGCAGATATCACAGCAATGCTGTAAACCATGACACAACGCATTCCGTTCTCCAGACTACATCCTGCTAATCTGCAGGAATTTGAGAACGAACGCAGAAGAAGAAGAAGATTATTTCCTATGATTAAGCCAGTTTTGTGAACTGTTAACATTGTATGATTTATTACTTTCTATGATTAAGCCAGTTTTGTGAACTGTTAATACTCTACGACGTGTATGATTTATTACTTAATATTCTCTGTTTCTGTTCATTACATTTAAAAAATCAGCACAAAGTATATCTGATAACCAAAAAAATTGGCAGATACACACTACATTAGTTATATAAATCTGATTAGTGGAGGATTTAACCAAATTAAATGACTGACACACACTGAATTAGCTATATTAATCTTATTAGTGAAGGATGCGACAAAAATTAATGAAGGTACTGACTGCTTCTTTCTAAGTTGACTTTATTAAAGTCTGAGAATTGAATCTGTGTTTTGTCAGAGACGCTGCATGAAATATGGTCTGGATTAATTTCAGCGAGGTATGTAGACAAAATTAGTGTGTGGTTCAGAACAGGGTTGTGCAGATTTGTGTTGGAATTATTTACAACGAAACTGTGCGAATCTGAACAAGAACGATTTCGACTGAAGTTGTAATAGTTCATGCAGGTATTGTTTGGAATGAGGTATTCCATAATTGTGCTAGATTTATTTTGAAGGAAATTGTGAAAGATTGCATTGCTTGAATTGACGCTGTGCAAGTTTATGCAAGCATTGCTTGAAATGAGGCTGTGCCAGTTCATGTACACATTGCTTGAAATGAGGCTGTATAAGTTCAAGTAAACGTCGATTGAAATGAGGGTATGTAAGTTCATGCAGGCATTACTTGAAATGAGGCTGTGCAAGTTTATGCAAGCATTGTTTGAAATGAGGCTGTACAAACCAGCATTGTTTGATATGAGGCTGTGCAAGTCCATGCAAGCATTATTTGAAATAATGCTGTGCAAAGTTGTCCAGGAAGGGTTTTGAGTGATTCTGTGCAAAATTACATAGGATTTGTTTAAAGCAAGACTGTGTGCAGTCGCGCAGGAAAAGTTCTGAGTAAGATCTTGCAAAGCTACGCAGGAATCATTTGGATCAAGGTGGTACAAATTTGCGATGGAATTGTTTTGAATGAAACTATGCAATTTTGTACCAGAATGCTTGGCTAAAATGTTTTGCAAATTTATGCACAAATGTTTTGGAGTATGACTGTGTAAACTTGTGCAGGACTTCTTTGAGCTGAGGATGTGTAAACTTAAGCAGCAATGGTCAGGTATAAAACTGTTCAAAGTGGTGTATAATTGATGTTCTGTAAAGCTGTGCAATATTGTGTAAGAAAATCTTGAAGCAAGGCTCTTGATAGTTTCACAACAATGGTTTGGAATTTTGCAGAGGAGATTATCAGCAAGATGGGGGTGATTAACAGAATCCTTGGCGCTGAACATGTTCTGCAAATAAACAGATTTAAGAATTCTGAATAGAATAATGATGCTGTATTTTTAAACCTAAGTATATAACTACTAATATACAAACTTACCGGTATACACAAATAAAAATAACCATACAATTTAAAAAAATTACCTTACCTACTATTATCAAAAATTATTTACATATCTAACTGTAAATATACAAAAATGTCTACAAAAAAATAACATAATATTTGCAATTCTAAGACTTAAATCTATTTAATGACATGCTCATTGTGTGTGTAAAAATGAAGTAGAGAATTTCACAAGTTCACAAACATCCACACTTTCAATAGCAAAAGGACAAAAATTGGCATGGTTTGGACATGCAATGTCAGCATGATTTCCTGTAAAAATGATATTGCAGGGTTCGGGCGAATGTGGAAGAAGCTGTACCATTTATCTCCTTTGTACTCACCTGATTTAAATCTCACCTGCTTCATAATTTTTACTTACCTGAGTAGAATTTCCAAGGCAAAGGTAACATTTCACAAGATGAATAACATCTTATGTTATATATCTTTGTAAATTTAGGTGAGAAAGACAGTTCTTAAAAGTTATATAGATCCAATTCTCAAGTATGGACATGAATCCTGGAAAATCAGCAGAATAGTGAAAAATTATATGGAGATGGCAAAGATGTGGTTTTATAGAAGAATATTAAGAACACCATGAATATATATATATATATATATATATATATATATATATATATATATATATATATATATATATATATATATATATATATATATATATATATATATATATATATATATATATAAAGCGCAATGAAGATATTTTGAAAGAAGTTAATTTAAAATGAGAGCTGCTCAGTCTACATTTTGTGGACACATGAAAACAGGCAAGTTGAAGAGCACAAGGGCTATGGGAAGACCAAGAGAGAAGATGCTTGACAACCTAGCATTGTGGCATGGGAGAACATCATGATTAACAGCACATGAAACAGAAGGCTGTGGAAAGATATGATAACCAATGGCAAACAGTATAGACCATTAGAAGAATACTCACCTGACACAAATCTCACCTGTTTAATCATTTATCTTTATACTCACCTGCTCTATCATTTATCTTTATACTCACCTGATACAAAACTCACATGCTTTATCACTTATCTGTTCCCTCCAGGGCCAGATAAATGGAACACATTATATGGAACAAAACAACAACTCACAAACACATTCATATATCACACAATGGCATTGGGTCAAAGGGCATGAGCCCATGGACTGCTGGATCAGCTGCCAACCAACCATCACTTATCTGTATTCTTACCTGCTCTATCATTTATCTTTATGCTCACCTGACACAAAACTCACCTGCTCTATCATTTATCTTTATATTCACCTGACACAAATCACCTGCTCTATCCTTTCTCTTTATGCTCACCTGACACAAATCATTTCTGCGACTTCCCACTTCAATTCTCACATCCTTCAAATCGCATGCCATATCGTTCTCGCATGTGTGACAAGCCTAGGCTGTATGACTCACAACTGCTGATAAATATCACACAATTTCATATTCAGCTTTTAATAGTCAATTTATTATTTAAGAAACTGTGAACAGAGAGGTGTAGCAATATTTGTGTGCTAATGTGGCAATGTTTACAGAGTGGCACCCCTACAACCCTGAAGGGTTATAGGTTTGTGATGTGAAGATGATATGAATCAATTTATTATCACCTGTCCTGATGAGGTAAATCTAAAAATGTGTTTATGTATGCAGGGAAGACTTAATTCACATGATCTTCTACACAATATGTGTGTCAGGGGAGGATTTGATTCACATAAGCCCTTAGTCTCAGTGTGTGTAGTTGTAACCCTTACACAATTTGTGTGTAAAGTTCCTTTAGTTCTGACACAATATGTGTGTGAGGGGAGGATTTGACTCACATACGCACTTACATTATGTGTGTGTAGTTGTTTAATCTTCATACTAACATTGTGTTATCAATGTCAGTAACTAACAAACATGAGAGAAAGCTTACTATGTGTGAAATGTCTAAGAAAAACAGCAAACAGAACAGGAAGAGATCATGTGAGGAATGAAGAGATTACAAGAACTGTTGGAACTATGTCTGTGGTCAAATATATGTTTGTCAGTGAGAATGAACCGTTATTGGCCAGTGGCAAAGGCATACAACATGAAAATAGAAACATCAATATGCAGAGCAAGACCAAATGGAATGTAGATTGAAAGAGTTACAAACATTCTGAGACGTCACAATATTACTACATATTGAGCGAAAAAAAGGTGCCATAGCCAGAAACCGATCGCCATTCAATCATGCATGCCTTGCATTAAAAGCAGAGTAAGACAATAGAATTTCAATTACAGAAATGTAGGTGACGCTTTCATGCTGATCATTAACTACTAAACTAGGCATTTGAACTTTTTGCGGGAAACCGTGTGATATGACGCTGCTCTTACAGATTATGAGAATACAATTACATTAGAATGATACGAACATGAACACATTTTATTCTAATAAAAAGCCCTTACAATCATAGAACAAATATAATTAAAATATATCATCAGTCTGATCCTGATGAGTGTGACTCACACTGTGAGTACTGAGTAGAACCGTCGTCATTTTAACGGAAGGTTTCAAGTAGGAAAAAAACTACTTCAGAAAAATTATACATGATAGAAAGATTTGAATTCAATAAAAATGTATACCATATGATTACAGCTTCTGAGCTAATGTAATCTAGACTTATTAATTAGAAATATTTTTTTAATTTTGTCACAACAATAAATACAAGCTGACCATGGCATAGAAACACTGATTTCATTGAAATGCCTGGACAGTGTTGCCAACTCGTTTCGTCACTAAAACTATATGATATTGAATATTTATATATATATATATATATATAAAATGGTTTGGTCACCTTATGAGAATGAAACCAAACCAAATACCAATAAGAGCATATAATAGAAGAATATCCGTGCGTAATGCCAAAGGTAGACCAAGAAAACGGTGGATAGAAAACATTAAGATAACCTTGAACAAACATGGACTAAATGCAACCTCGGCGACACATCTGGCCTTGAAACGACAGTTTAAGATTCCACCACTACGCTTAACGGCAAGTGTGAATGCGATCAACAATCATTCACCTGGGAATAGACTATATATATATATATATATATATATATATATCGTTACATTCTTCAACAATATATTCACTCTTAGAATAATAACTGAAGAATATCTAGAATTTAGATCTAATCTCATAATAAACATCGTTGATTTTCGAAAAGTCTTCGACAACATCCATCAACCATCGCTTTAGGGAAATTTTAAAAATATATGGATTCCAAAACAAATATATAAATGTGATAAAATCATTCTATACCAACTCAAAATGCTGCGCTAGAACAGAAAGAGGCAATTCAGAATGGTTCCCTGTGGTTACTGGTGTTAAACAAGGCTGCCCTATGTCACTATTACTATTCAATATCGCATTTGACCGGGCTATGAGAAAAAGCATATCCAACGCAAATTTAGCAATCAAATGGATAAATAAAACTACATTAGAAGACCTGGATTTTGCCGATGATCTTGAACTATTGAGTGAAAACCATCAAGATGCACAAACAAAAACTGATAGATTAAAACTCATAGCAGGACAAATAGGTCTCCAAATCAATTAATAAAAACAAAAATTATTGACTTTACTAATTTACCTCACGCAATTACTTTAAATGGACAACAAGTTGGAAAAGGTACACAAATTCTCCTATCTAGGAAGCAACTTAACACTCGACAGTGATGTCATGATAGAAATTACAACTCGCATTGCACTAGCATCAAGTGCCTTTAACAGGCTGTCTAATGTCTGGAAGTCAAAGTCAATCAGCACACGCACGAAAACGCGCTTATTTAATTCCTGCGCTATTCCGGTGCTATCATATGGATGTGAAAGCTGGAAAAGTTCTTTATCTTCAGAAAAGAAATAACTGAGTTTCGAGAACAAATGTCTTCGTAGGATAACTAACGTCCAATGGAGTGAATTCAAATCAAATGATAAAATAAGAGAAGAGACACATCAAATTTTCATCACAGATGTTATCAGAAAACGCCGTTGGTCCTACATCGGGCATGTCCTATGCGCAGACATCAACAGAATACACCACCTTCTTCTTCTTCAGCGTTCATTCTCAAACTCCTGCTGAATTATCTTGTAGCAGGACGATTGTCCTACTATATTTCGAGCAGGATGTAGTCCGGAGAATGGAAATGCGTTGTGTCGCCGTTTTATTTGCGCCGATGGCCCGACACATCATCTTCGGCAGAAATACACCACCAATCTCTTGAATGGATACCCACAGGCAATAGAGCCGGGAGTAGACCAAAAGGAACACTCAGAAGAACAATACTTAGAGAAAGTAAAACAATCAATATCCATACTATTCAAGAACTGCACAGAATAGCGTTGAACAGATAGAATTGGAGAGATCTGACCTCTGCCCTATGCGTTAACTTCAGCGCAAAAAAGGAAAATGTACATACACACACGTACACGTACGCGCGCACACACACACACACAGATAAATACCATGACCTCTAAAGTAAAATTTTACCAAAATTATTTCTTCTTTGCTTCTTCTGCAATTTATTTAAAATTCTCAAATTGTCTTCTTCATTACATTCTGTGCCTTCCCCGTCTATCATTGAGTGCGCCTGCTTTCTTTGGTGTTGCCAATTCTTGACCGCTTGATTTTTTTTTAGTAGCCATGTTACCTCCGTTTCTTTAGTCTCTTTATGGGGGCTGTTGAATCTTAGGTCTCACCAACTTGCGTTACCAGGACCTATGGTAAATGGTCGCTGCCATAGTATTTAAGAGCTGTCCATCTCGCATCTCTCGCTCCATGACCTGATATCAGTGCGAGGTCGATGTTGGAATCTGAGTCTGTATCTTTGTTAGCTAATCTAGTCATACCTACACAACTCAGAAGAGTTAAGTCAGTCTGGAGTAGCGCTTGATTTAATGCCAGTGAGTGACTACTCATGTCAGACACTGATATCAAATTAGATGAAAGGCAGAGCCTTCTTTGATAGATATCTTAAACAAACTTATTAGGGTGACTTGGGGCAATGCAAAGAAATGCTTCGTACCCTAACATCCGTCACGGATATCAGGGCCAAAAAGACCAGTTTGCAGATGTTGAAGAAGTGCCACTTGCTATTAAGAATACATCTGATGACGCTCCAGGCCCGGATGGAATAAGGTACAGCTTACTCAAGGACATTGTTGAGAATATGCTAATATGGCAGTCCATTATAATGCCAGTCTGAAAAAAAGAGTATTACCAGGGGAATGCTACAACTATCTGATACCCGTGCCAAAACCAGGCAAAGATTCTACGGACATAAACGGCTATTGCATCATCACACAGCAGAATGTGTACGGTAAGATTCTGGAAAGAATTATCGCTAGACGTATAACCAGGAAACTAAAGATGAAAGGCGTTCTCTCAAATAACATAGATGCATACAGACCCAAAAGAGACACAGTCACAACTGCAGCATTTCTTGCATACGAAGCTTATTGAGGTTTTGAAATAAAGAAGAATTTGTAGTTGCAGCGATAGAGCTAGAAGATGCGTACAATAGAGTTAGCTAAACTCATCTTGTCGACATGCTAAGGGAACACAATATCCATCCCTAGATCATACGCTGGGTAGTAAATGTGCTAATCTGTAGAAAAGTTTCTCTGAGATGCGGATCCTTGACGTATGAAATCAGAACAATAGTTCCTGGTCTGCCAGAAGAATCTCTTCTGTTCCCAGTGCTGTTTAATGTGTATACGTTGCTCAAATATAAATATATATTTATATTATATCATACTGTATAAATTGCTCAATTACAAACCTCAGGCACATGTAGAGTTCTGACATATGCTGATGATATACTACTATAAAATGTTGGCAGCACCAGAACAGATATTGCTGACAATGTACATAGTGGACCAGATCAATAGTCGATGTGATGCAGAACATATAACACTGTAATAAATCCCTCGAAAACAATGGTAGTCTGGTACTCCTTAGATAATAATCTGGTCAGCCACACACAGCCAGCTGTCAGTTGCCAGGGCTCATTTATTGAAAGAGAACAGGACCTTAAATATCTTGGGATAATCTTTGATAGAAATCGTTCATTCAACAAACACACCACAAATATGATTCAGAAGGCTAAAAGAGAGATCAGTGTAATCAAGGTTATGGCGGCATTCCTTCCGCTACGAATACAGTGTATAGGGCAGAAACTATTGCTCTCCAGTTCAATGGGACGTGTCGCTAGTGTGTGTAACTACACCGAGAGACAGCAAACCAGATGGTTTGGTAACGTCATGAGAATGAAACCAATGCAATCAGCTCTTCGTACATACACCAGCATAAGATCATGTTACGAGGAAGACCAAGAATCAGATGGATCGAGACAATTAAAGAAACATTTAAAGAGTCACGGGCTTACCATATGAATGCGACCTAAATGGTCAAAGACAGAAAATATCAACTTCAACTCACGTCGCTTAACGGCACATGTGGAAATGATTATATATATATATATATATATATATGGATGTTATTCTAGATATGATAAATCACTATCAGAGAATACTTCTAATTTTCTGTAGATGTTTTATACTGTGTTTAGTGTTTTCAACTCATTTTATTACAAAAACAGATCTATGGCAGAGAGAACCAGAATGGCAACACTGGAAATGTCCCATTCAAATGTATGACAAAATGTTACTTCAAATGTTCATTTAAAAATGCTAACTGGTTACTATCAGGACTCGAAACAAACATTGACAATCTATTTGACGTAAACTTCACAGAACGTTGCCCTCACTGTGATTCTGTAAGCCTCTCGGTTCTGTGGAAGTTCCAGCTTCTAGTGTAAATTCGAGTAGGAAGCATGAGGATAAATGAAAATAATTCCTACTGCTGACGGGGATTCTTCTAGCGTCATGTTGAAAAGGTCTTCAATGACATGTGTCCATCGTAGTCTTGGTCTGCGTTTTGTGCATTGAACTTTTCCCTTTCAAAACCATTTTCTAAAACACATGTGACATATTCTTTCCAGAACGTGGTTTTCCTTGTCAGGATTACCACCCAACATTTTCAAAAGTCCCAAATTCGGAGGATAAAAAAGCCCAAGATAAGCAAAGATCTTATATATATATATATCATAGTCATCCACATCGTCATCTTTGAGTAGCTTTACTGAAGTTGACTGTCTTTGCCTATTCTTCACTATTTCTACATAATGTTGATAACAATGGCCTTCTGTCCGTCTGTCTGTTTGTCTATACGCTGTATCCCTTGTTTACTTTGCAGCTTCAGGGGTAGAAGAGTTCTCTGGCGATGGCCTTTCTTTGTGCTGTGTGTAAGCTTGTTCCTGTGGCTTCTTTCATTTCTGTAATCCATCTTTTACATGGTCGGCCTCTGGCTTTATAGCCGTCATGTCTATGTGTTATGGCCATCTCTGGCATGCTGTCTATTGGTAATCTGGAAACAGCCTTCTGTAACATCAGTAATTAGAGTTGTTGGTAGTGTCCAAGAGCGACACTCACAATTATTTCTTTCAATGACTTGCTTAGCCAATAACCGGTTTGTTACAGTAACAGCATGCAATCTATTCGTGTAATTTTGCTTCGAATAATTGTTTATACAAGTAAATTTAAGCAGGAAGCCAGAGGACAATTAATAAAATTCTTGAGACTAACAGAAAAAATAGTTTCTAAGAGCCATTCATTTCAATGTTCAGGTCTTTGGGGACGTCTGCGTTGGTTCGTCTTTCTGTCCATGCTGTTCTTAGGACCGTTCTATAACATTTCATTTCAAATGCCGATATTTTCTTTTCCATTGCAGATGTCAGTGCCTAGGTCTCACAACGATGTTGCCACTGGAAAGATATAGCTTCTTAATAGTTGTAATTTTGTTTTACATTGATAGTATACACGAAAAATGAATAGGGCCTACATTGTCTCTGAAATAGGAGCAAAGAATAGCTAATCCTTAATTTCCATGCACATCGTAAGAAGTGACTAAGGATGTTGTGAGGTGTAGTTGGCTGCCCCGACCCATATGGGATCAAAGGGACTAAGAAGCCATGCTGAAGTCGAGCATCCCGTATAAGTATTTAAGTATCCTCAGGAACACAAACATAGCACATTCATATTCGTACTAAAAGGTAGGTCCCATTGCATTTGCAACTATTAGGTGGGGTGACCAATTCCCTTCCATGCTGTTTTTACTTCCCCTTACTCATGCGTCAGGTACTCATTTACAGTTGAGTCGACCTGAACCTATTCGTAATACAAGGACCTAAATGCCTTCTTGTAAACATAAATAATATAGAGAGACAGTCTCTATAGAGACGTAGAGACTATTTTAGGAAAATAGAAAACGCTTTTTAGTACAAGAAGTTTAGCTAAGAGACGGATAAACCCTCCCGATAGGCCTACCTGGCGATTTTCGAGAAACTGTTGCAAGAAGCCTAATGGAAACGATGGAATTGCAAACGAAAATGAACGAACTCAGTTTTTTTTTTTAAAGGCATACCAGCTTCCCTTGATGAATGAATACATGTCTCATGCTCTGACATTATGTTGATGAGGGATGGGCCATATCTATATATTATTTCAACAGTTTGTGGGGGGGGGGAGGAGGGGGATCTGAAAATATTGAATAGTTGTTGACAATGGGGATGGGAAGGGTGGACAAATGTTGAAATCAATAATTTTATATACCACTTAAATTGTGATTTATTTATTTCTAAAATTGAAAAAGTCGTTTTCTTTAGAATTTTTCTGTAAAAAATGTGTTTAGCAGAAGGGGTTACATACCTGGACGTATACGTAATTAAGTAAGAGAATGTTCCTGAATTCTTGACAGTCTGTTGACAAGGGAATGTGGTGTCAAAAATATGCAAATAAAACTCGATGTTATTATTCCCCTATGTATAGTCTCATGCATTATGCCTATACAGGCTGGACCCCCCCCCCCAGAAGATAATGGGCTATTATAAAGTACACCAACAATTGGGGGGGGGTGCCTGAAAAGTTTGACAGTTTTTAATAGGGGGAGAGAGGTTTGACAAAAATTGATGTAAACAAAACGTTTTTTATACAATTCAAGTGTGCAAATTTGCAATTGTTTTCTAACAATCTGAAAAAAAAATATTTTTATTGGTTTTCTGCAAAAATATTTTTGATTGTAGGGATTGTAATTTTTGACATAATTAAAGCAGGAGAAGTCCCTGAATTCTTGATATGTTGTTGACAAGTGGGGAGGGGTCAAAAACTGACAGAAAGTGATGGGGTTAATTTTTTAAAACGTCGCAATGGTGACAGTCAGTGGGTAATTTTGACTTTCGTTATTGCGAAATGGACTAGCGTTACCACCGCTTGGCTTTTTCTCCGTTCTTGGCTTTTTCGATAAGACCTTGTATTATTTTCTTTAAAATTAAGCTTTTTTGGGGCCAATTTCCTAAAGAGAAATCTTTAGTACATTATCTCTAAGTGTTCCGCAAAAAGTCCCGTTGATTGTTTTTGTGTGTTGTGTTTTAGTTTTAAGTTACTTTCCCTCGTTTATTTTTAATTAATTTCGTCGACCCTTCTGGATTTCAATAATTGGTGTCGTTCTGAAAGCTAGATAATAGTGTCATATGTAAAAAAAAAGTAGCAATTCTCACTCATCACTGAAATTTTTATATGAGTCGTGCTTTAAATTAATCTAATTTTATGACTGTATTACTTATTTACTGAATTATCTCATATAATTATCTCACAAAATTATCTCGTATAATTATTAAGGATATAATCTATGGAAGGAAAAAATGAATATTGAATGTGGTTGTTCAAGTATTTCGACATCATCATTATCGAGTCCGTATAAGAGGCGTAAAACAAGAAAGGCATGGTATAAGTAACCATTCTACAGTGAATGAGTCGAAGACGAAGAGCTAAAGGAGAGTATACAATCTGATCCTTTCAAACAGTTTATGTGTTGGTTAATGACACTTCCACATTCACCAGCATGCGTAAAAAGAATATTTTCACAAGTAAATATGGTGAAAACAAAACTAACTAATTCTTCTTCTTCTTTTGTTCACTTGTGAAACATGACTATATATGTAATTCTTTCTTCTGAATAAAACTCACTGTATTTTGTAGTTCATACATTGGCCCATAGAGCTTTGATACTAATTTTACTAATAGATTGCATGCTGTTACAGTAACACACCGGTTATTGGCTAAGCAAACCATTGCAAGAAATAGGTCTCTAATTGTGAGTGTCGCTCGAAGACACCACCAAAAACTCTAATTACTGATGTTACAGAAAGCCATTTTCAGATTACCAACAGACAGCATGCCACAGATGTCCATGACACATAGACATAACGGCTATAAAGCCAGAGGCAGACCATGCAAAAGATGGATCACAGCAATGAAAGAAGCCACAGGAACAAGCTTACAAACAACACAAAGGAAGGCCATTTTCAGAGAACTCTTCTACCATTGACGCTGCAAAGCAAACAAGGGATATAGCGTATAATAGATAGATAGACAGACAGACAGAAGGCCGTTGTTATCAATGTTATGTAGAAAGAGTGAAGAATAGGAAGAGAAAGTCACTTCAGTAAAGATACTCAAATATGACATATGGATGACTATGATTCAATGTTTAAACAGTTTAACTTTTGTTCTGAAGTTTTTCTTAGTCTATAAGCTAGCTTAATATAAGTACAGTGTATGTATATATATATATATATATATATATATATATATATATATATATATATATATATATATATATATATATATATATATATATATATATATATATATATATATATATATATATATATATATATATATTTATATATATATTTATATATATATATATAAAAGAACTTGACTTATCTTGACTTATGTGTCCTCCAAACTTGGAACTTTTCTTAATTTTGGGTGGTAACGCTGATATGGACAGACAACATCAAGTAATGGACATGGCAAGATTTTTCCTCACTCATCCGCATCGTTGAAGATAGAAATCGCTGGAAGACTCAGTGTGCTGAAGCATACAATGTGGTACCCCTAGGACCCTGACGGGTTATCCTTTTTATTCATTAATAATTATTCATTGCGATATGACCTTCACATTGGAAAAGCATAGGTAGTTCTTTCTGGGAAAAAATTGACGGCCATTTTATTTTGATTTGACAGAAGTTTTCATATTAGGTATCTTCGACGTAACCTGAAAAAGCTTTAATTACTGTTACAAGTATCACTATATAATAGTTCAGGTACGTTCCATGAACGTTTTGTGTAAATATTACATACAGAGGTCTAAATGTTTTTATGAGTGAAAACATCGGATTAAATCATATTTAGGATTTCAAATTGTCTGTTGTCACTGATCCGAACTTATCGTGTCACTGTCATGTCACACTTTGTGTCAACCAGTTTGTAAAACTTTCAACATCAACGACACTCACTGACATGAAGAGAGCGTGCAGCTGCATTTATCAGTGTTGATAGATAACACATGCCTAATATACGTCTATTTGCCTATGCATTTTTAATGATTTATCATTTAAGATGTAATAGGCCTAATAGTTATAAAATATATTTTTCCTGTCTCTGTGTGTCCTTAATTCAGCACACATCCAAAATTCAAAAAAAATATTTAAAATTTTTAAAACGTAGCTCATCATGGTCATAGTCATAGTAGGATTGATAGCCTTAAGACTGGGGGTTCTGTAGATATGAATTTTCAAAGGAAGGGATTGTATTTATGAACAGTAGGTCCTGCATTCAGCATCTGTGGTCATGCTATATTGTCAGGCCTGTCGTCAAGACGAAGTCCACTGTCTTCTCCAGGTCGGAGCGGCTGCCCCATAGCTTTTGCCTCAAGTCTGTATCCTTTCGAGGCAAGGGGCCCGGCTCCGCTCCTCTCCAGTTTTCGCTGATAGGAGTGACGCCATGATGACAGGGTTGATTGTCGCATGACCACATTTCTGTAAAAGCGTATGTGCCCTAATTTATTCCAGTATCTGCGCCATTGCTGGCTAACACACTCCGTCTTCGGCAGGCTGGGTTGTGATTTTTGTCTGGGTTGTCTCCCCTAGGCTTTCCATCTCCCGATGGTGATTGCAAGGCAGCAATTTTGGGGAAAAAAATAAATAAAAATCCCTCCTCCCCCATCACGCTCCTGACTTGGAGTTAAAAACTTCATGCCAGCAGTATGAGCTTATAGCGGCTCATTCTCGCTTGAAACTGCCCGTCATTGGACACCTGGGGTATTTCAGTGGGGATATTTATCAGTGCCGCCTGATATCCTGCACAATCCTCGTAGGCAGCAGCACCGGTTTGGTCAGCGGCTGCTTAATTGCAGCTGGCACTCCATATATGGACATATGGAGACCATCCGCCACCTGTGGATGCGCCTGGTAGGGGTTGGTAGCCCCCTCAGAAATGGGACCTGATTTTGGAAATAAGAAACATGTATAAAGTAGTGAATACTCATCAATAGGCAGGCCTATGATTTTCTCCCATAATAAGGCAGCTGAACATTTGTATTTGTAAAATTTGTTAGGCTAATTTATTTTATTCAGGAATTACGTGAAATTGCTGCATAATAACTTATAATTAATTAGAAACTACAAACTCAGACCATGATAAAATTGTATCATATTTACCATAGCTAAGTAAGTGCATCAATATAAAGCATCAGTCAACATTTTGTATTTTATAGAAAATAAATATTTTATAGGTTCTACTTCTCAGAACCATATATTTCAGACAACGGTTGTATTTGATTTTTGATCTAGGTATAAAAGTTCACACATATTGTTCTTAATAAGCAAGACATCATTGAAATTTTCAGATAGGGTGTTATTGTATACTCGATAATGTCATTCCGATATTAGTCGAAAATATTGCATGGAAATTAGCATTGATAAAAGCAATTATTGATGACTTGTAATACCAAACAAAATCCCACAAATATTTGGTTAAATAGTCACAAACTTAAAGAAGTTACAACCTTCAAATATCTCAGACCCAAAGAAGTGATGATGACAATTCGGGAAATGAGATTAAGCTAAAACTCGGCAGCTATGGCTGCCATGGCAAGGTTAAGTATGATTTATAAAAATAAGATCAGTATTACAGTAAATATCAATCTATTCTGATCGCTAGTGCTAATTATAATTGTATACAGAAGTGAAAGCTGGACTCTGCAGACACAGAAAGAAAGGTTCAGGTTTTTGAAAATAAGTGCTACAGATATTTATGAAGAATTAGTTATATAGAACACAAGACAAATATATTCATCTGCAACAAATAAACAAACTTACAAGTTTTCAAGAACCACTTTTAGTAATGGTGAAATGGTGTAAACTTGTTTGGTTTGGAAATGTAATAAGACACAACTCACATTCTAAAATTATTAAGAATTCTTGAACAGCTACGGATGTAAGGTCAAGAAGCAGATAAATTGTGGATTGATAACATTATGGAGTTGTCTGGGTATTATTTAAAAAAAAAATTTCTGAATGACTGATGATATAGATGTTTGGAGGGCCTTTTTGTGCTGTGTACAGTGTAACACTCCTACGACCCTAACGGGTTATGGGTATTATTATTATTAACATATGCAGAGTGTCCGTAAAGTTGCTGTGCATTCATTTACATTGTGAATGACACTGCATCACATGAATTAGTATGGACATGTGTAACATCGTTAGCTCAACATTTATGAAAAAAAACCTCTCATGTCATTACATACTCAGAAAAGTGGCTTGTTGCATAGTAGCATAATGAAGCTGTTTGTACAGTAGATGTTGGAAGTTGTGCATCTGGAAACTTCTGTAAAAATTTTAGAATAATATCTTCTATATATTTACCTGCATTATTAAACATTGGTTCCATCATCACCAAGTGCCGTCTCTGCAACGAAGGTTGGCTGCAACAGACTTCCATCATGTCCTGTCTCTTTCTCTGCTATACTGTAATCTGTCTATCTCGTGATGTTTCTCTCCCATTTGTATCTCTGTCTACTTCTTTTTCACCTCCTCTCAACTCCACCCTCAAGTAAGTTTTTCATAAAGGTATATATTAATCGTTAATGTTTAACCTTTAGCAAACCAGATTAAAAAATACAAAACGTCTCCCTGCCACTGGATTCTTTTTTGAAAATTTTCGTTATTGATGGTGACTGTTTTGAAAATGTGATAATTTTTTGGTCGTTAGAGATATTTAAATAATATTTGCACATATAAATAAAGAATTGAATTATGCATTTATTGGTGTAATTTATGTACGTTTGTGTGTGATACCAGATGTATGAGAAAGTGGTAAAGAGGTTTTTCACCAAAAAAACATATATTTTTATAAATAATAAAGAGGAAAAAAATTAGTACAAAAAATAACTTACCTTACTTATTGAATTCCTTGGCAACACTGTACTATAAATCACATGCAAATCTGTTGTATTTATGTTTTTTCACTGAAAAATTATCAAAATATTGCTGGGGGAACTGTATAAAACATGTAGATTTTCAGTAAAATCGTTCTTTGAGCTTAGGCCTAGAGTCATTTTTGGTGCCACTTCAACATATTCGATATCCAAATGTACAAGTCCCCAAACTAACACGGCATTCTGTATATTCACTGCTGTGAAACTAAATAACCTAATAATTCATGATTTAAGCCACGATTCAATGTTATTTTATTCAAAATACGATGAAAGAAAGGTCTATAAAACCGATTCACCATCATGGCATCGTACCGGTGTGCAGATGTGGTCAGATTAATTGCTTTTAAACGTGTAAGACTAGCTAGCCATTCTCAACAACGATCATGTCTGAAGTGGGGGATATACCGGCTTCGACTGCGCATGTCCCCAGCTATGTATCTCATGATATTTCGTTGGATGGGGTGTGTCGCCAACGGCGCGAGCCGACATTTTTTTTTTGCGACCGGTGTTAATATAGGCGCGGTGAAGGTTAAAATTATGTAATTTCTCTCCTGCAGCCGGATTATTTTTTGGAAATGTTGTGTAAAAGTGGGTGACTGTTTTGAAAACGTGATTACTTTTTTGTTGTTAGAGATATTTAAATAATATTTGTGCATATAAATACAGAATTGAATTCTGCATGCATTGGTGTACGTTTGTGTGTGTGATACGCGACGTGTGAGAATGTCATATAGATGTTTTTTCACAAAAACACTAACAAAACAAAAAGAAAAAAACGTTTCAGACCTTTTTTGGAAATATTTTGTAGAGGCAGCAGTGTAATACTGACATAATTTGAACGTTTTTATGATCAAATTGTCGTAATGTCACTGATTAAAATAAATAAACCGTATAGATTCATATTCACCGTATAGATAAACCATAACATTGTTCTTTAAAGCTAGATCTAGTCCAAAACTGAATCGCTCCAAAATAGTTGATGTTTAAACTTCAAAATATTCAAACCACCATGGTATAACCTATTTTCAAGTGTGAAACTATCTACCTCTCAAGGATTCCTCATCCGAATCAAAATCCATTAATGATTTTACTCTCAATACGATAAAACAAAAGTCTGTAACACCTGATTCACTTTCATGGTGATAATCTGGTTTGAATATGTCAACAGATTAAGAAAATTTCGATATTTCACCGACATTCGCTCCACATTGCCACTAAACTTGCAGAAAAATGGAAGTCAAATAGCATAACGTGCAAGATTAAAGTAATCTGGTAACCAAAATTTAAAAAATGGGACTTTTATTGATTACAGGGGACCTAGCAATGGTACTTTTGTAGGGCTTGTACGCTAGACTGCGGCTATCTAATACAGTGTAAACTGTTTTTGAACGCACTCCACAGGAGCACGATAAAGGTTAAGAGTCTTTTAATATGCCAAAAATACTTTATTTCTTTGATCTTTATTTCCTTTAATAGTTCTTTTTTCATACACAGTGTTGTTAGACCTTCTTTATTAATTTTCTTCTCTTTCGATGAAGTTCTCCCTATTCTATATATATCCACATCTCAAATGAATCAATTATGTCTTCTAGTAGCTTACAGGTATATGTTACCAATATTTATTGTATATGTAGGATAATATATATTGTCTATGTTTCTGAGCCATATACAATATAGAATTGATTTAGCATTTTATAATTCTCATGTTTGGTTTGTTTATAATTTGTTTAAATGCCAATATTTTCCTCATGTCATTGAAAGTACCTTTAGCCACATACTATCTCTCAGTATATTTTTATCTTTAGCAACTGTTCTGTGATTTTGCTAATTTAGGTTCCAGCATAAATAGCCTTTATTCAGAATTAGCACAATTCTTGGTCAGCTAAACCAGTAACAGTGAACTCTACATCTAACAGTAATCTGCTGAGTCACTCTGGACTATATGCAAGTACACAACTTTCAATGATGTCATATTATATCAAGTGACATATTCTTTCCAGAACATTGCCTTCATCATGGATGCTCTGAAGAACTCTACATTCCGGGTGAGCATGCCTGCATTGGCCAGAGACATGTTCATTCATTCTTCGATATCACTGGTCCATCGTCTCTGGAAAATTATTTTAGATGGGGTAGGAGCACCAATGGTCTTGTCCTGTGTGCACTCTTATTAACTGCAGTCATAACTGGGCTGGGACTGAGTGCTACATTGCTAATTAGTTGTGGCTCAGATGTAGATTCTAGTGTGTAATGAATTTATCAGGGCATACACAGATGTGGAATATTCTAGTGACTAATGAATTGATCGGGGCATACACAGATGTGGAAGATTTTAGTGTGTAAATGAATTGATCAGAGCATACACAGATGTGGTCTTTTGGTGCTAAATACAAACATTTTTATTAAAATATGAGTATAAATTGTAAAAAAATAAGGACATGAAAAAATAAGTTGACAACTATGGAAGAAGTATGTCACATGATGATGACAGTTTGGTGTACATGCAGAGCAGGAATCAAAAGTTATGTTCACGCTGCCCAGCGGAAATCACACAGTATATTCGTTGTGGTTATATGAGAGCGAACACAGAAGAAGAAGAAAAGTTATGTTTGAAGGAATTACATTGTGAGCTAGATTACATAGGGAAGTGGCATAGTCACTTAATTGCATTGGTTTATCTAAAGCAGGGGTCAGCAACCTATGGCACGCGCACCACGCTTGGCACGCCAAGCAATTTCAAATGGCACGCAGACTCTTCACATTTCCTGTATAAAGTTGATTATAAATCGATTAGCGGGGTTTCCTCGCTCATTTCGGCACTCGCCTAACACCTGAACATTCAGAATGTTGTGTCAAACTCAAAGTGACAAAGTATGTTGTCGATATTGAGCAACTGGCCAAGACCATGCAAGTGCAAGGCTCCAATTAATAATAAAAAAGTCTGTAAAAAAATCTTTCAAGAAACTCTATTTCTTTTAATGTTGTTTGCAACTTTACATATTATTAAATATCACTATATATATAAATTAATTAAAATATAAAAATAAAATATATAGTAAAAATAAGAATATTGGCCTCGACTTGTATAAAATAATATATGATGTTGGCACTCTGAATAATTTGAAACCTTAAGTTGGCACACAGTTAGCAAAAGGTTGCCGACCCCTGATCTAAAGCATCAATAACACAGTTCCTTCTCAATAATCACATTGTAAATATATATTAATGCAGAGTGTTACTTTGTATGTGGATACTCTTGAAAAAAATCAGAACAATGAAATATTTGAGTGTGCTTTTTGACAGGAGTCTAAGCTTGAATGATCATGTTGATCACATTCATTTAAGAGCAAGAAAAGTTCTTTATGAAAGTAATGGCTGCTGCTCTGAGGTGAACAAAGGTTACTATTGCTTCTACAAAGGATTGGTTGTCTCTGTGATAAAAAGTGCATTGGCAATTATGACAGATGCAGGCCGGAAGGTTGGATAAAATCCAGAATGAGGCGATGCATATCATACTTTGGTGGACATCTGAATGAGTAATGCGATTCTTACTTAACTGTCCAACAATGCAACAATACAGTTGTGCTGAGCAAGAGTCTATCTCCAAATTAGCACTGATAAAGAGCATCCACTGCATACTGAAATACAGAGTGTGAAAGTAGTAGAATAAAGAGAGGAAACTCGTGGATGCGGTGTACTGAGGACGTTATACAAAGTCTGTGTGCACTGGAGGATGTGGCACATGGTGCGGAATGGTTAATTTTCACATAGATTGCCATACTTCCTTACGGGTAGTGATAACTCTTAATAGAGAATGTAGCAAGAGGTATCCTATTGTTGTTGAATTTGTGGTGCAGGCATTGATCGGTGAGAATTCTACAGATGGTGATATGGTTATTTACACTGATGGTTCTATTGTTAGACATGTGCGTAGTTCATGTACATTCACAGCGCAGTGTATTGGGAAGATTAGAAAGGACAGTGGAATTTTTGCTGTAACAAGTTGCATAACAATGGAATTTATGTGCCCAGGGCCTTGAACTGGATACACACAGAGTGTTGGATTACTCTGCGAGTTGGTGCATCCAATGTTAGATGCATCATGTCGGCATTCTCAATGAGCATGTTCATGGAAATACAAGAGGAATGTATTCTTGAACAGTGGCTTCATGCTGTGAGAAGTTCAAGGTTGGAAAGTGTCACATTTAATTTTGTGTCTGATCATTCAGGTGTTCAAGGCAATGAGAGAGCAGATAGATTGGCGGGTTCTGCCACTATATCGAATGGGAGGGTAATGCATCTCGCTGATATATTTACCTCTTTGAGAGAAACTACATGATCAAATTAAATTAATGAAGGCGATGATTTTTTTTTCAAAGTCCAGAATAAAGGAGCTTGAAATGTGGGTGTGGCAAGAAATGAATATTATTATGGTTGGTATAGAATGGTTGTTAAGCAACAGAGAACTGGAACAGTCAGTCATTGTGTAATTGCAGATATACTCAAGGGGGGATCAGAGCACCTATTCATGTATCCTGTGTGCATTGATCATGATCTCTCAACTAACTATGTAACTAACTTAAGAATTAATTAGAGATATTGCCCTGGTTTAATGATTGATGTTGATGTGGTTTAATTATTGATGTTGACCTGGTTTAATTATTGATGTTGATGTGGTTTAATTATTGATGTTGCCCTGGTTTAATTATTGATGATGGACCAAGGTTTAATAATTGAGAATAACTTTGTTACTTTTTCTCTAGCAGATGGAGCAGGCCCACAAAGATTTGATACGTGATAATTACATAAAGCTTACAGAAAGTATAAAAACTGAAGTAGAGGAGGTATGTACAGAGATATGGCAACAACGAATCATTTCTGATAGAATGAAGGAAAAAATATTGGAGGTAAGTAGAATAAATAGTGCGTGTGAATGAATACATTAATTTCTGATCTATCCAAACAAATCTCATACATTGTGTTAATTAATACAACTGATATCATGGTACTGCTGACTGATCCAGAGTTGTTTAATCCTTTGAACCCTGGTCACCTAGATCCGCCCCTAAAACTCCAGAACCCAATAAGAACACATCATCATCATTATTCCTGCATTGCCATTAGACACCACATGTGACTTGTATCTCACCCTGCATGTATCCATGTGAAATTTTCTGTCTCTGCAAGAGAGTTGATACCTTTCATTTCATGTTGAATGTGGGATCTTCAGATTTTTTCTGAAAGAATACACTTTCTTCCCTCTCCCCAGTCTTTTGCATTTCTGTCATTCTCTAAACATACACATTGTCTCTTTCATCCTCCTCTTTCAATTTCTATTTCAACCTCTTCATCCTCTTTCACTTTCTCTTTGGACCTTTTCTCCTCTTTCATCCTCCTCCTTCAACCTCCTTTTTCATCCTCTTTCAATTTCCTGTTCATCCTCCTCTTTCATTCTCCTCTCTCATCCTCCTCTTTTAATTTCATTTTCATCTTCCTCTTTCAGCCTTTTAATTTCTCTTTCAATCTTATCTTCATCTTTCTCTTTCAACCTCCTCTTCATCACTTTTGTAATGTATACATAAGTGCCCTAATTAACTCAACCCTCTTTTCTCATCGTTTCATTTATTATAGCATTTCCAGCCAATGTGTCAGCTCTACTTTATTACTTACTTTACTTTATTATCTACTTTATTATTACTTACTTTACTTTATTATCTACTTTATATCTACTTTATTACTTTATGTCAGCTTTATTACCTCTGACTCCTGCATGACCTGGACTGTGGATCTATACATCTTTTGCCTGACCTAGAAGAAATGTTAATCTCCACGGCATGGATTAGGGAATAATCTAAATCGCTACAAAATGCATTAGGGAGTAAGAATGACAAAATTGGGTTCACTTAGGGGTACTATCATTATTATCACCGCCATTATTATTATTATTGTCACTACAATGTTTCTGCCAAAGTAGGATGTGCTGGACCAATGGTTCTAATAAAGCTGTGAGACAGCACATATCCATTCTCTGGACTACATCCTGTTTGAAATCTAATAGTACCATTGTCCTGCTACATGTATGATCCAGAGGGAATTTGAAAACAAACAAACCTTTATCTTTTATCTCCTCAGTACTGTGCCATCAACTATAGTGTTGTCCACCAATGTGTCTGCTCTTTGATTGTATCTGATCCCTTCAAGACCAGAGCAGACCAAGACAAGACAAGACCTGTAATACTTTAGATAGCCAAGTTGTACAGTACTGTGTCCCATTCTTAACATGCTCCTTTCTATCTTATACAGCCCCACCCCCACATGGCAATTGTGACCTGGATGTCTAGTTCAGGGTGCAAAGTATAGAACCACTGTCTTCTTTCCAGGCATGTCATAGGAGGCTACTAAGAAAAGTTGGGAATATGCTGATAACCTGTCACCTAAAAAAATAATCCCTGCCATCATTACTGCATGCCTTGTTTCATACTTTTGTCTTTTTTCATATGTCCCCTTGAATGATGAAGAATGCAGGCCAACAAAAATTGCACCCTTGTATTTTTGTGGCAGACTACACAGGATCAACAGATCCGACATAATAATGATGCGCTAGTTCGCCCAGAATTCCATACTAAGCTCCTGGTAGGATGTGATGATCCTGAGATTCTGCTGCAATAGAATGCCTCACATTGGTGGCTACACATGCATCCACAAACTCCTCAAATACAACCATGCCTCCGGGATAACAAACCTTATACCAGTTTCGACTCAACTCGGTTGCTGAACTAAAGAGGATCTGTGCCTTTGTCAGAAAGACTATGAACTGCCAAGAGCTACCAGCTCACTGTTGAGGAACTACATCACCATCTTATTCAGCTTGTTTTGGGAGTGAGAGTATCAGCGTTTTAGCTGGTATCTCAGTATACTGGTATCGAAGCTGGGCTTCGTTTAAAGGAATTATTTACGCCAAAGCGAAGGAACATTTGGGAGTGAAGGTACATAGACACCAAGACTGGTTTGATGATAATAATTTTGAGATAACATCCTTGTTAGAAGAGAAACACAAAGCTTTCAAGAAACTACAAGGGGCAGCATCTTCACCGTCCAAGAAAGTAGCCTATAACAAGATCCGTAACACTTGTCAAAAGAAGCTTAGAGAGATAAAGGATAAATGGCTAAGTCGAAAAGCTGAAGAAATTCAAATGTTTGCAGACAGAAAGGACTATAAGCGATTCTATGAGGCTTTAAAAACTATCTATGGTCCACACTCATCGGTATCACCACCTCTATTAAATGCCGATTCGTCGAAGCTTCTCACTGATAAAAATGACATCTTAAATCGTTGGGCTGAACATTTTGAAGAAATCCTAAACAAACCATCAGTAATAAATGAAGAAGTCATAAACAGAATACCACAACTTGGGATAAGAGAAGAACTCGATATACCCCCAAGCAGTCAAGAGGTTATGATAGCGATTAAACAAATGTCAAATGATAAAGCTCCAGGTTTGGATGCCTTACCTGCTGAAATTTATAAAAATGGCGGACCACTGCTGATTAAAAAACTAACTGCCATTTTTGGTATTTTCTGGAACTCAGGTACATTGCCTCAAGATCTAAAAGATGCTTCTATAGTGCACCTATATAAAGGCAAAGGTACCAAACAGTCTTGCGATAATCATAGGGGCATATCACTTTAGCTGGTAAAATTCTCGCTCGTGTCATACTCAACAGATTAAATAATTCTCTACTAAACGAGCTACTCCCAGAGAGTCAGTGCGGTTTTCGTGCAGGTTGTGGTACAGTTGATATGATATTCTCTGCACGACAAATTCAGGAAAAGTCACAAGAGCAACATTGTGAACTCTTAGCAACATTTGTGGACTTAACTAAAGCATTCGATACCGTTAACAGAGAAGGACTGTGGAAGGTGCTTACAAAGTTCGGATGCCCCCCAAAACTTGTCACTGTGATACGACAATTTCATGACGGTATGATGGCTAGTGATATCTGCGACGAAGGAGTATCTCCTGCATTCCCTGTCACAAATGGTGTAAAGCAGGGATGTGTGCTGGCCCCTACTCTTTTCAGCCTGTTATTTACAGCCATGTTAACGGAAACACACCATAGTAATGAAACAGCAGGCATAATGATCAATTACAGAACGGATGGTGGTCTTTTCAATTTACGTCGTCTAAAAGCAAACACGAAAACTAAATCTAGTACTGTTAGAGAATTACTTTATGCTGACGACTGTGCATTGTATGCTGACTCTGTCATAAACATGCAGAGCACCATAGACCGCTTCTCAAAGGCCTGCAACAAATTTGGTCTCACTATTAACACCAAAAAAACAGAAGTTATGCACCAAGCAACATCAAATAGCCAACATACTGCTACTTCCATCATCGTCAATCAGGAAAAACTGCAGGTAGTCGACAATTTTACTTACCTTGGAAGCACTCTCTCTCGCGATGTCAACATTGATGTGGAAATTAACAATAGACTGGCAAAAGCTAGTGCTGTATTTGGCAGATTACGCAAAAATGTATGGGACAGAAGAGGTATAAGAACAACCACCAAACTACAAGTATATCATGCTGCTGTTATACCAACCTTACTATACGCCTGCGAAACGTGGACAGTGTATGCTAGACATGCAAGAAAGTTAAATCATTTCCATCTTACCTGCCTACGTAAATTACTAAACATCCATTGGTGGGACAAAGTACCAGACTACGAGGTCTTGGAAAAATCAACCTTAATAAGCATCCACACAATACTTATGAAGGCGCAGGCACGCTGGGCAGGCCATCTTGTGCGTATGGAGAACTCGCGTTTGCCAAAACAAATATATTATGGAGAACTCAAGGCAGGATTTCGAAAAGCTGGTGGACAGAAAAAGCGTTTCAAAGACACGCTCAAGTCATCCTTGAAACATCTTAACATTGACGTAGGCGCTTGGGAGAGCCTCGCTCAGGATAGAACAGCATGGCGTTACAGCATTAGAACGGGAGCACTAGCGGCAGAAGAATTCAGACAAGAAACTGCAAGACAGAAGCGGACACGTAGAAAAGAAAAAACATCTCAACCTCACACAGATACCTTCTATTGTTGTCAATTCTGTAAAAAGAACATTTTGTGCGCGCATTGGACTTGCTAGTCATTTAAAAACGCACTATTAACTTTATTATTTTATTATTTATTGTTATTATTATTATTATAGTTGAGTTTTTGGTCATCGTCGATCACGATGGACGAACATCATCATCTCAGTATTTACCTTTTGTTAAGTGCTACAGAAAATGAACAGAATTTTTAGTAAAAATATACAATGTTAGAAATATTTTCAGTTGAAATACAGAGTCGTCATTCAAGAAGCAGAAATGTTTGTACTTATCCGAACCATTGTAATTTTCTAACAACAGAAATCTAATCCCACGAGACAGACAGAAGCTCTGTTAGATTTAATTGTGACAAGAGGCTCTAATGCTTTTGGTGTTCTGTATAATGTGACCTTGAATCGTGAGTTATATGTGGCAGCTGATATACTGAGGCAGGATAAGGCTCCACACCACAGCATAACGGATAATACAGGTAAGTTATCGTAATTCCTGCATTACCATTAGTTGGCACATAGAGCATATATCTCACCATGCATTACCATTAGTTGCCACATAGGGTTTATATCTCATCATGTATTACCATTAGTTGGCACATAGGGTTTATATCTCACCATGCATTACCATTAGTTGGCACATAGGGTTTATATCTCACCATGCATTACCATTAGTTGGCACATAGGGTTTATATCTCACCATGCATTACCATTAGTTGCCACATAGGGTTTATATCTCACCATTTATTACCATTAGATGCCACATAGGGTTTATATCTCACCATGCATCTCTGTTTTGTGCTATTGTCTTGGCAAAAGAGTTGATGCTATTCATTTTAACATTTTTTGTCAGTGTCTCTTTTGGTTTCTCTCTTATCCTTTCTCTCATTTCCTATCTGAGGATTTGCCTTAAGACTCTTTGATTGTTTCATTTAATAATATGTCCTACATATACCCATCATCTCTATTCTGTTTGCTGATGAAATGATAAAAAGTGAAAGAGCAATAAAACTGTACAACCAATAAGGGAATTATTCAGAACAATAGGAGGTGAGTTTCACCTCTCACAAACAGAACACAAGGAGATGAGTTTTACCTTTCACAAACAGATTAACAGACATGAAAAAATATTGACAACAGTATAAAAAGACTAAATTAATGTTTTAACTATAAGGTCTGTTTCAAGAAAAATACAGACAAAAAAAGAACAAATGATAAATTTTATAGTAATATCACAGACTAGACATTAAGATATAGTCAAATACAGTCCTCCTCCGGAGACGGATGTGTCGCACCATTAGCGCAAATAAAACATTCACACAACATATTTCCATTCTCTGAACTACATCCTGCTAGAAATTTAGTAGGATCATTGTCCTGCTACAAGAGAGATCAAGAGGGAGTTTGAGAATGAACGCTGAAGAATAAGAAGAATTGTTTTTATAATAATCTTCTAACTAAGGCAGTCGGAGATGTGTATTCAGCCATCTTCTGGCATCCCCTGTAGTTCTGTTTGATTTCAAGCGTATTGGTTTTGCCTTTCCTTGTATCTCATCAACAAGATGAGTGTAAAAGAATTTTAATACTGCATGTTTCCCATTAGGGGATTGTGGGGAGGTGGTACTTTTGGCTATGTGATAAAGGTTGCATGCCCTTGCTCTCACCATGTCACTTACAGGGTTATTTTTTAAATGTACTCTCCAACAGAAAAAACCTAATGTTTACTTGGAATTTAACTCTGGATCTCACGGATGTGAGACCAATGCACTAACCTATCGGCAATGTGCTATAATTTGAGGTGCAATATTGGTAAGACACTTTCTCCTCCCATTCCACCCAGGCAAGCAAGCATGTATCATGCACATATGACTCATGCTTGATGAATGCTAGAGTAATAGATCACTTACTGCCTCTTTAGACTTCTCAGGATAAGATGAAGTTTAGCAGAAAAACAAAAAAAGTTCCTGATACTGAATTTTCATTAGAGCCAATATCCCAAATATTCATAGAATGGCGAAGAAAGCCAGAGATGAGCCAGACATTTGTGCATGCTTGACAGACGCATCCCAAAACAGCAAATGTATGGTGAGATTAAGGGCAAACAGCTAGCCAGTAGATAGAAGTAATGCTTTAAGAACTCTTAAGTATCTTTAAAGGGCTTCTTCTACATTCAGGATTCTTTTGGTCTTGCTAGATCTTCAGGCCAGTCGCCAAGACGAAGCTCCCAGTCAGAGTGACTGCTCCAAAGTTTTTTCCAGTCCAGTCCAGTGTGGCCATATCTTGCCTTGCAGTTCTTTGTAATCTAGACAGTTTTGGAGTATATGTTCAATAGTCTGTATTGAATAGTCTGTATGCCTGTTCCACATTGGTATTTATTTGTGTGGGCCACCCTGATGGCCCTGCAGTGGTCAGTTCTAAGTCGAAAGATGATGGTCTGTTTTTCCTATGAAGTTGGTGTATGGGTCTAGTTTCTGATCAATGTCCATACCTTTCTTTCACTGTGAAGTATAATGGTTGTAGATTAGTGTTTTTGCCTTGCTGTATGGCAGAGGATAGATAAAGTGTTCTATTTTGTCTTCAGATTTTGCCAGAACATTAGCTCTCTCGTTTCCAGTAAAATCGCAATGGGTGGGTAGCCATTGAAGAATGGTGTTTTGAGTTTTTTTTAATGTTTTCCAGTTATAGTCTAATTTTATGTATTGTGTTTTCCTTTTGTTGCTTTGTAAAGCTTCCAATAAAAAATCTGCAATTAATAAATATTACGATGTTGATGGTGTTGCATGTTCTGTGCTAGTGAGAGCTCGCAGTGCCTGCAGAAGTGCTTCGGTTTCTGCTCTAACTTTTGAGCACGTTGGGAATTCCTGTTAAGAATGCTTTACTGAGACTCTTTTTAAAGGGCTTCAACATTGATGTCACCTCATCGGAAACCATCACTCAGAATTGCCCTATGTAGTGCACAACACCAGCAAAAACAATGATTGAGAAACATCACATTTCAGAGGCATATAAAAGCATTGTTTCCCAAATGAACAAAAAGCAAACACACTGATGATTAACTGACTATTTGGATAACTGTAATAAACTATGGGAATCTATGCCAGAATTTGAGTCATCTCTGCACACAATTATAACCTCACTATAACCATGGGATGTAAGATGTAGTATGTTAGCTGATCGAAATCAATCTATTTGGTAGGACACCTAGATAATAAGCACCAGTTGAAGTCCAATGATGTTACGCTCATATGACAATGATGTTGGAGTGACACCCATCCTTTTGACATCTTGGATCCATGTGTCTATGCTTACCCTCATATGACAATGCTGAGTCACATAAATCACCAAATAACACAGAAAAAAAAAGAAAAGTAAAATATACTGTCTATGCAGTAGTGATGACTGAAGTATCGGTTACACTTGTGGAGAACTTATTGCATCATGTCTATGCAGTAGTGATGACCGAAGTATCGGTTACACTTGTGGAGAACTGATTGCATCATGTCTATGCAGTAGTGATGACTAAAGTATCGGTTACACTTGTGGAGAACTGATTGCATCATGTCTATGCAGTAGTGATGACTGAAGTATCGGTTACACTTGTGGAGAACTGATTGCTTCATGTCTATGCAGTAGTGATGACTAAAGTATCGGTTACACTTGTGGAGAACTGATTGCTTCATGTCTATGCAGTAGTGATGACCAAAGTATCGGTTACACTTGTGGAGAACTGATTGCATCATGTCTATGCAGTAGTGATGACTGAAGTATCGGTTACACTTGTGGAGAACTGATTGCTTCATGTCTATGCAGTAGTGATGACCAAAGTATCGGTTACACTTGTGGAGAACTGATTGCATCATGTCTATGCAGTAGTGATGACTAAAGTATCGGTTACACTTGTGGAGAACTGATTGCTTCATGTCTATGCAGTAGTGATGACCAAAGTATCGGTTACACTTGTGGAGAACTGATTGCATCATGTCTATGCAGTAGTGATGACCAAAGTATCGGTTACACTTGTGGAGAACTGATTGCATCATGTCTATGCAGTAGTGATGACCAAAGTATCGGTTACACTTGTGGAGAACTGATTGCATCATGTCTATGCAGTAGTGATGACTAAAGTATCGGTTACACTTGTGGAGAACTGCTTCATGTCTATGCAGTAGTGATGACCGAAGTATCGGTTACATTTGTGGAGAACTGATTGCATCATGTCTATGCAGTAGTGATGACTGAAGTATCAGTTACACTTGTGAACTGCTTCATGTCTATGTAGTAGTGATGACTAAAGTATCGGTTACACTTGTGGAGAACTGCATCATGTCTATGCAGTAGTGATGACCGAAGTATCGGTTACACTTGTGGAGAACTGATTGCATCATGTCTATGCAGTAGTGATGACTGAAGTATCGGTTACACTTGTGGAGAACTTATTGCATCATGTCTATGCAGTAGTGATGACCGAAGTATCGGTTACACTTGTGGAGAACTGATTGCATCATGTCTATGCAGTAGTGATGACTAAAGTATCGGTTACACTTGTGGAGAACTGATTGCATCATGTCTATGCAGTAGTGATGACCAAAGTATCGGTTACACTTGTGGAGAACTGATTGCATCATGTCTATGCAGTAGTGATGACCAAAGTATCGGTTACACTTGTGGAGAACTGATTGCATCATGTCTATGCAGTAGTGATGACCAAAGTATCGGTTACACTTGTGGAGAACTGATTGCATCATGTCTATGCAGTAGTGATGACTAAAGTATCGGTTACACTTGTGGAGAACTGCTTCATGTCTATGCAGTAGTGATGACCGAAGTATCGGTTACATTTGTGGAGAACTGATTGCATCATGTCTATGCAGTAGTGATGACTGAAGTATCAGTTACACTTGTGGAGAACTGCTTCATGTCTATGCAGTAGTGATGACCGAAGTATCGGTTACACTTGTGGAGAACTTATTGCATCATGTCTATGCAGTAGTGATGACTGAAGTATCGGTTACACTTGTGAACTGCTTCATGTCTATGCAGTAGTGATGACCGAAGTATCGGTTACACTTGTGGAGAACTTATTGCATCATGTCTATGCAGTAGTGATGACTGAAGTATCGGTTACACTTGTGGAGAACTGATTGCTTCATGTCTATGCAGTAGTGATGACTAAAGTATCGGTTACACTTGTGAACTGCTTCATGTCTATGCAGTAGTGATGACCGAAGTATCGGTTACACTTGTGGAGAACTGATTGCATCATGTCTATGCAGTAGTGATGACTGAAGTATCGGTTACACTTGTGAACTGCTTCATGTCTATGCAGTAGTGATGACTGAAGTATCGGTTACACTTGTGGAGAACTGATTGCATCATGTCTATGCAGTAGTGATGACTGAAGTATCGGTTACACTTGTGAACTGCTTCATGTCTATGCAGTAGTGATGACCGAAGTATCGGTTACACTTGTGGAGAACTTATTGCATCATGTCTATGCAGTAGTGATGACTGAAGTATCGGTTACACTTGTGGAGAACTGATTGCTTCATGTCTATGCAGTAGTGATGACTAAAGTATCGGTTACACTTGTGGAGAACTGCTTCATGTCTATGCAGTAATGATGACCAAAGTATCGGTTACACTTGTGGAGAACTGCATCATGTCTATGCAGTAGTGATGACTAAAGTATCGGTTACACTTGTGGAGAACTGCTTCATGTCTATGCAGTAGTGATGACTAACGTATCGGTTACACTTGTGGAGAACTGCTTCATGTCTATGCAGTAGTGATGACTAAAGTATCGGTTACACTTGTGGAGAACTGATTGCTTCATGTCTATGCAGTAGTGATGACTAAAGTATCGGTTACACTTGTGGAGAACTGATTGCATCATGTCTATGCAGTAGTGATGACCAAAGTATCGGTTACACTTGTGGAGAACTGATTGCATCATGTCTATGCAGTAGTGATGACTAAAGTATCGGTTACACTTGTGGAGAACTGCATCATGTCTATGCAGTAGTGATGACCGAAGTATCGGTTACACTTGTGGAGAACTGATTGCATCATGTCTATGCA